>VWPU01009616.1:0-188890 GCA_013398955.1 Callaeas wilsoni | reverse complement strand
GTGCCAAATCAATACATACCCCTACATAACTCACCTCACGCATATGGATGTTGTCAAGCCTGCTGAGAAAATTGATGGAATATTTAGCAAAAAACCCATAAAATTCTCTGGTGGTTGAAGATTTTCAATCATCCAAGCAGACAAGAACCATTGGGTGAGGCTTGGAGCAACCTGGTCTAGTGGAAGATGCCCCTGCCCATGGCAGAGGAGTTGGACCAGATGGGCTTTAAAGGTCCATTCCAACTCCAACCATTCTGTGGTTCTGTGACCAAGGGACACTTGTGGGTGACACTGTGAGGCACTGGGTGATGCTGAGTAAATCTAGGATCTGTTGACTAAATTATTTTCTGTAGAACTGAGGAATGAGGTGATCAGGGAACATGGAAGTATTGACTACAAAAAGATCAGGATTTGTTACCTAGCAAACAAGCTGAGTAAGGAAAGAGAATTTTTTTTTAGAAATAGTAAAAAATAAATATGATAGGGGAAAAAGCTGTTCAGGGTGAAGAGCAACTTTGGCACAAATCCAGGTGAGTATAAATTGCCCATCCTTATGTTTAGGATTGGAAATCAGATGTTCTATAGTCATTAGAGCAGCTGGGTTCAGGAATAGATGCCCAAACAGAATAGAAGAGGCGAGAAATCTGACGATTTATGCAACAGGGCCTGCAAAGTTCATTAAAGGATGGATGTGAGCTTCCAGTGGCAGGAAACTCAGTTGGATAACACGGGAGGAGGTTTTCCAGACCTGTGGCCCTATCACTGCAAAGTGTTACCATTTTATGAACTCATTTCTCTGCAGTTTTCCCCATTTAAAAAAAGCTGTGACTGCATTAAACCATTGTATTGCATCCCATACCTGGCCTTTATTAATCTGTAGATTAATTGGGGGAACCAATTGTTGATCAATATTCAATTTCCTGGGCCCTACAGTTCAGCCTGTTTGGTGTGTCCCACTATTCCCAGCTGTTTGTGCAACGGCACAAGTTGCAAAGTCAGATGGACTCAAAAGATTTGATGTGCACAAAATCAGCAAATTCTGTGGCCAGGGAGAACTCCAAGGTCTCCCTGGAGCCTTCCCTTCTCCAGGCTGGATGTTCCCACCTCTTCCAGCCTGTCTCCAGATCAGAGGGGCTCCAGCCCTCGAAGCATCTCTGAGGCCTCCTCTGGACTTACTCCAGAGTATCATATTATATACACATTTACACATAGGTATGCTTATTTTTTAAAATTAATTTTACCATTTCCAGTGTAAAAATATTACTGGAAATTATAAACATTAACATAAACAGAAGGTCCAATCAGTTCACCAACAAATGATAGACATAGAATTTATTTCCACCACTGAATTCAGAGGGAATACAGATCACAAGCAGGTAAAAGACTGAAATTAGCCTTTTCAGGTATTGAATAAATAGAATAAAAAGGGCTGTATTGATGGACTAAAATGATAGATAATCTGTGGATGGATGCAAAAGGGGATTTGGAGATTTTAAACAAATCCTGTTTTCAGATTTCAGGCTCCATTTTGCCAAAAGATATCAAGTAAATCCTAGATGTTGGTGGCCCATGGTGTCTGCTGCAGGAGCAGAGCTTTCCTGTCAGGACTTGTATTTAATTCAGGTGATCAGAGTATCTGAAAACTCTGCTGAATATTCCAGCATATCCCTGATGTGGAGAACTGGATTGCAAATGCACTTTGATTTTTTTTAACCTACAAGGTTTATTACTGCTTTGATTATAGAGCTGGAACTGCCATCTGTCACAAGCTCTGTGGGATGACCAAGCTTCTTTTGGCGTTGTGTTTTCCTACATATAATGTTTATTATTCCCAAAATAATACAATGTGGGACAGATACTCTCATCCTGGGACTGCCCGCCATGCGATGACTTTCTCATCCTCACACTGCACTGATAATGCAGTTCCGTTTCCATGTGCCACCATTAGCCTGTGAGGGACATGATATTATTTTGTGCACAGCTTAGAGAGAGGGAAAAACGCTGCACCCCACTGATAGATCTGTTTAATTAGTATTATTTCTGTGGAGAAGTTTGACAGAAGCCTTCTGGAAAGTTGAGAAAAGAGGGTGGCACTGTCAGATGAAAATATCCTCATTTTTTTGAGGTCTTCCTCAAATCTGTCACAATCCAACCCTTTTCTTCTGAGCATTGGGAAGCCAAAAGATCAAATCTCCTGGTGCTGACAAAGGTGGGGAAGCACTGGAATGGTTTCCCAGAGAAGCTGTGGCTGCCCCTGGATCCTTGGAAGTGTCCAAGGCCAGGTTGGATGGCACTTGGAGCAATCTGGGATAGTGGAAGATGTCCCTGCCCATGGCAGGGGATGGAATGGGATGAGCTTTAAGGGTGCTTTCCATCCCAAACCATTCCATGATTCCATGATTCCATCGCTGTATTACAAGGGAAATGCAGAAACACATCCAAGTTTGTTGGAGGCTTTGCAGATAAAGGGAACGTTTAACTACCATCCCAAACTGGAAACACTTCCAGGTGAGAAAGCAAAATATGTGGAATCATCACTAAATGAACAGGCAGCTGTGTTATCCTTTAGCTCAGGTCTTCATTGAGCTTGGCCTCTAATTCTGGGAGAGCACATTCCCATTGGCAGCCTTGGTGTGACAAGGACTGCAGCTAGTGGGAGAAATTTGGGAAAAGACCCACATTCCAGGCCAGAACTAAATTAAAAGCTCATTTCACACATTGACAAGTTCATACAGTGACACCACCAAAGCCTCGTGCAGGTATTTTTCCCTAAAACACAGGTAGAGGAAATCTGTGGGATGTGTCACTCTTTCCTGTTTGCTGTTGAAAAGATCCCTCCATGTGGCATCCCACCCTGTCACTCCTTCCTTCTCCAGGCTTTTCCTTTGCATTTTTTATCTAGAAACAATAAAGAATATTTGAACCCAAGATGAGTTTGTGGAACGACTTCAGAAGTGTTGAATTTTTTTTTCCTGATGTTTGACATTAAGCAAATCAACCCTAAAGAAGAGGGCTGGGGTGTTACCTCCTTTTTCAGTTTATTGAAGTGTTGCTGTTGTAAATCCTTCTGATCATTTCCAATCACATAAAAAGCAGGAAAATAAAAGATGAAAAATTAATTGTCAGCAGCTTTCATGATGAATTGTACTGACAAAATGTGGTGTCTGTCTATAGGCAGTGAATAAAGTGCTTGGGATTTCAAACTCTGGGAGATGGGAGATAAGGAAAAAAAATTCCTTGGTGTTTGGGGTTTTTTAAACCCTTTTTCCACAGTTTTCCTGTGGAACATGCTGCAGACAAACTTCAAACCCCCGTTTGCAGCACTTTGCAATTAAATTCCCATCAAAACCACAAATGGAAAAATCGATATGGTTCATCCAGCGTGTCTAAAGTTCCTCAAATACAACCTGAAAAAGGACAGGTTGAGAGCAGCTTTTCCCCCCTCCCTTGTTTAAAAAAAAACCCAGAGATGTTAGAGTCTCACCTCTGAAACTTGAAATAAACTTAGAAGTGTTTTCCTCCCCTTCACAGCTTCTCTAGTGGGAGGTGTCCCTGCCCATGGCAGAGGGTTAGAACCAGATGATCCTTACGGTCCCTTTCAACCCAAGACCATCCTGTGATTCCGTGATTAAATGTGACTTCTTAGAACCTGCCTGGTTGTGGCTCTGGGTGTGTGTTTTTCCCAGCTGTTCTGCCAGCACGACACCAATAAAAGCGAATTATTCCTTGGGCAGCGCAGCTGAGGCTCTGCCGGTCCCTGTGTGCTCCGGGCCCCCTCCAGCCATGCCCGAGGCAGCGCTTGCAAGTCCCGAGCTCTTTCCGAGGGGGAACCTCAGAGGATGCTCAAGGAGCTTTGCAGTTTCAGGTGAGGTGGAGGGATCGGGTCCCCGAAGCACCGGGGACGTTTTTGCTGACCCGTCTTTGCCGGCAGCAGAGGCGGAGCGTGAGCCCGGCTGCCGCGTCAGCATCATTTTAATTAAATATATATTGCTTTATTTAGCTGTGCGGATGGCACCGCTCCTATTACTGCTTCTAACAGAGGACTGGAATGCAAATGGAGAGAATTTAAGTGCAGAGAGCAAAGGATGGTGTTAGAGTAGGAGAAAACATCCAAATGAGACGCGGGGGGAAGAGACAAGGCTGGGAGATGTTACTGTGACGGCAAACTTGAGCTGAAATGAGCACTCACCCATCATCTCAACTCCTCCTGTGCACACAGATCCCGTTCCCACCTCCTCCCGAGGCTGCAGACTGCGAGCACAGGCTCGGGGTGTTTGGGCAGCGTTATTAAAGCGGCATTAGTATGCAGGGAGATGCTCCTCGCCCTGCCGGAGCGCGGCTGCGAGCGCTCCCTCCTTTTGTTATGACAGCGCTGCTCCTCACGCTTTGAGGCAGGGCTAATGAGACTTAAAAGCAGAGCTAAATTAGGGAGATGGGGAAATGAAGGTAGGGGTAGAGACTGGCTGGGCTGATGGAAAAGCGTGGGCTGGTGGGAAAGGCAGAGAGAAGGGGAATGGAGACAGGGAGAGGCCCACGGGAGTCGGGCTGCGTGAACAGGACACGTGAGCCTGAGCAGGAGCTGGAGCTCCTTCTGGGTCTGGCATAATGAAGGTGGCTGAAGGGTCAGCATTAAAAACCAAAAATTGAGATAAAAAACCAAACCAAGAATTGCAAAACAAGAGAACCCAGTGAAATGGTGCTCTCAGGCACATGGTGGGATTCTTGGGGGTGTCCTTTGCAGAGCCAGGATCTGGACTCGGTGATCCTTGTGGGCCCCTTCCAGCTCAGGATATTCTCTGATACATAAGAAAGAGAGTGAGGAATAAGGAGGATATAACACACAAAGAGAGATAAATGGCTGGAAAACTGGAGTGTATCTGCTAGAAGGAAAGAACATTCAAACCACCTCTTTTTTTCCTACAGACTTTAGACCATGAGTGCTCCTAACCAAACAGACACCGCAGCCCCGGTCCTATATGGTATTTTTTAACACTTGCCAAATGGTGTCTGCTAGCTTGTAACAGATGTAAAGGATTATTTCCCAAATCTGCAAGAATTGTCACTTTGCACTTGCAAAGTGAAGACGTCTTGACTGGAAATACAAGAAGAATGAATTATGCATGGAAAGTGCTGCATGCCTATTTTTAATGGTGCATGGGCATAGGCTAAAATATCATGTTTTCCCCCAGCTTGTGTTTAAAAGTGGGGTGAGTAAGGAAAGAATGAGAAGGTGGACGGGGAAATCTGCTTTAGAAATGTGTGCTGAGTTTTCCTGATGGCAGAGACTCCAGCCCAGCACTGCAGAGCAATGCTGCTCTGTGAGGAGCTAAAATCACTCTGTGGGAAATTTTGGTAACTTCATAAAATTGTGGAATGGTTTGGGTTGAAAAGAACCTAAAAGACCATCTCATTCCAACCCCTGCCATGGGCAAGGACACTTTCCACTATCCCAGTTTGCTCCAAGTCCCGTCCAACCTGGCCTGGGACACTTCCAGGGATCCAGGGGCAGCTACAGCTTCTCTGGGCACCCGTTGCCAGGGTCTCACCTTCCTCGCAGGGAAGGATTCCATCCCAGTATCCCATCTAAATCTCTCCTCTTGTCGTTTAAAACCATTCCCCCTTGTTCTATCGCTCTGTGCTGTCCCAGGTGATAGCTGGTCCCTGCTTCAAGGCCTTTTGGATCCCATGTTTGTATCCAGTTGTAAAGGATGGGGAGACGGAACAGTTTGCACATCAGAAAGTTTGAATTGGAGGAGAGATAAATGAAATAAAGGAGTACTGCCTAGAGCCATTGGGGTCCTTGGAGGAGTCTGAATGAAAGAATTCCAAACAGAGAACGTGTCCAGTTTGTAGCTTCACTGCATCACAGTGCATATAAACAGGAATGATTAGAGTTATGAAGTCACAATATTCCGTTCTAAATTGAATTTTGACTCCCTTGGTTGATTAAACCAGATTTATTTCCAGTATTTCTATTGTACTTTGTAGACTTTGTGTATGGGAAGTCAGAAAGCAAATTCTGTTTTGTAGAAAATATCAAGGTTATCAAGGTTACTCTGGTTGCTTTTGCTTCATATTAAAGCAATTTTTGAATGATTTGATTTGTGAGTGAGAGAGAGAGAGAACAGAGATCCTGAGAGAGGGAGGGTTTGTGCGTCCTGCCCAGTTTGTGATGGCTGTGGGATTGTCCCCCAGCACTGATTCCTGGATGATCCTGGTGGGATCTCCTGCCCTGGCACGGTGCAATCCCCTGATGGGAGGTGATCCCTTCATGGCAAACAGCAAATATTCCGTGGATTTTCGTGGAGAGCTGTAGAGAGAAGAAAGCTGAGCGAGGCAGCACAAAGAGCAGGAAGCACAGCTTGGCTTGGGATTTCCTCCAGCACCTAGTGATGAATGGGACCTTGATGGGTGTTTCCCTTGGACAATTTTTCCATGCCTTAGGAGACCACAATGGCTTTTCAGCATCCTCTGGTTTTCCTCTCTCCTTTTTATCAGCTCAACCACTTGGAATATCCTGCTTGACACTGGTGTTAGATTGATACTTTGCTCCTTAATAACTCACAATTTATCACCAGTGTACAATGGAGATGGGGGTAGCTGGGAAAATTTGTAGTTAGAGAGGTAAAAAGGCTGTCAAGACAATCCACATGCTCCGTGGGAATACTGCTATGGAGCTGGAATTGCACACCTGAAGGGTTTGTGTTCTGCTATATTTACATCAACATGCAGTGCCTTGGACAAGTTTCCAGAGGCTTCCATATGGTTTTGTTAGGAATTGCATCTTATGATTGTGTGGGAGCACAAGTCTGGTGCACCAGGAGCAGCTGAGGGAGCTGGGGGGGCTCAGCCTGGAGAAAAGGAGCCTCAGGGGGACTTCCTCACTCTCTTCTCCCAGGGAACAAGGGACAGGACAAAAGGAAACGGCCTCGGGTTGTGCCAGGGGAGGCTTAGGTTGGATATTGGGAACAATTTCTTCACCAAAAGGTTGTCCGGCCCTGGCCCAGCTGCCCAGGGCAGTGGTGGAGTCCCCATGCCTGGGGGGATTTGAAAGCCATGTGGATGTGGCACTTGGGGACATGAGTCAGTGGTGGCCTTGGCAGTGCAGGGGGATAGTTGAACTCAGTCATCTCTGAGGCTTTTCCAAACCAAAAAATTATACGTAAAATCAAATGCTCGAGGGTAGTCAGGAAGTCACATTCCAGCTACAATTCCTCTAAATTGTTGGCATACCCAACAGTATTTTGAGTAAAAGTGAAACCAATATTGCTTTAAATTCTGGGAATGTGGCTCCTGCCATGTGTTTGCCATCCTGACTTCATGCCTGCTGACTCTGAGGGAGGCAATTAATCCATTTTTGGGTTGTAGTCTGAGGGATCTGTGTTCCATCCTTTAACAAACATCTCTTGGTTCCTTGGAGAAAAATCTTTCTGATATCATGGCAGTGTAATGCTGGGGTTTGCATGTGCTTTATGTTCTCAAGGAGCTGCATCTTGTGCACTACTCTGGAAATCTGGGATAGTGGGAGATGTGCCTGCCCATGGCAGGGGGCTGGAATGGGATGAGCTTTAAGGTCCATTCCAACCCACACCATTCCAGGATTCCATGATCACAGTGACTTCGAGCAGACAGATCATTAACCAGGTAAATAATCACAGTTCTGGGGTTTTCCAGGCATTCCCTTTGTTTTATGCTGAGGTTATGACCCATATTCTTTCCTACCTGCTGTGGTAACAACTCAGATCCCAATCCTGCTTTCAGCAAACCCAGGAGACTTTCTGCAAATGGTGCCTGAGGAGGCCCAGGCCTTACAGCTTTCCTTCTGTGCTGCTCCCAGTTTGAAGGTTTGGGAATATGTTAGCTGGGATGAGAAGGGTGAAAGGCAGCAGTGCTGCTCTTCATCTGTGCAAGTCCATTTGTTGGGTAGGCTGTGTTCTTTTACTGCTTTCCTCAAATGCCATTTTGTAACAGTAAAATGCTCACTAAAAATACTCAAATATTTTTAGTTGTCGAGTACAAGTCAGATTGAGCTGCACATTTCCCTCGTGAGTAAAAGTGATGAGTTTGTGTTCATTAACTCGGGGCCATCTGGTGAAGACATGCTGCAGTCTGTGAATCAAACATGCATCAAACTCCAGGGATCAGAACAACCGCCAGACCCGGGGTTTGGGAGGCTTGGGGTGGAGGGAGGAGGAAGAGGGTGGTGGACTATCGATTTCATTCTTTTTAAAAATTAACTCTGCCCCTAATATTGCACTGTGGTAAAATTCTGTTCCAGGCTCATCAGTGACCATTCCAGCAGCCTTCAGGGTGCTCATGTGCCATTAAAGTAACGATCCCCATCATCCCAACTATTTTGTGTGCAAGGTGATTAAACAGAACCGTTTCCCTGCATTTTTAAATAATGCATCTGGAGGGTGCAGCTACACAGATGCAACTGAGAAATAAATCTGAGCTCGGTTTTTCTGGGCCTGCACTAGTGGAAGTCAGTGATATTTCCACCCAGTAACAGGATCAGATTTTGCAGTGTTTCATAGAAAACTTTGGAAAAAGTAAGTTGCAGTTAAATGCTCTGATTCCATTTTAAAGGTGTTTTCCAGCCTGAATGATTCTTCTTCTTCCCTGTGAAGGTGGTGAGGCCCTGGCACAGGTTGCCCAGAGAAGCTGTGGCTTCCCCCTGATCTCTGGAAGTGTCCCAGGCCAGATTGGGCAGGGCTTGGAGCAACCTGGAATAGTGGGATAGACAGGAGGTGGAACAGGATGATCTTTAAGGTCCCTTCCAACCCAAACCATTCCCTGATTCTACGAAATCTGCTTCACTTACCAACCTGGCAGATTTTATACATTTCTCACCCAGATATCTCCAGACTTTCCTCTTCCTGCCTTTCCTGTTTATGTTTTTTGTGGGCTCTGCCTTCATCTCTCCCAGCCTCATGCCTGTCAGGTGTTGCAGCGATGGCTGGCTGGGCCCAGGAGGTGGGGAAGAGCCAGTTTTAAGCCTGCACAGATTAAGGGACAATCCAAAGTCACTAGACTCCGCTCACAAACCCGTATAACTTTGTGAGCTCACCACAGAATATTTCAGGTTGGAAAAGCCCTCCAGGGTCATCAAGTCCAAGCATTCTCCGAGCACTGAGCCATGTCCCCAAAGGCCACATCTGCATGTCTTTGAGAGCCATAAAGTCCGTGGCCATTTTCCGTTTCAAATAATGTCTTTGGATGTGTGTGTTTAGGCATGGAGCTGTGTCAGGGGAGGTTTAGGTTGGGTATCAGGAACAGGTTCTTCCCCCGGAGGGTGGCTGGGCTCTCCAGGGAATGGTCACAACCCCAAGGCTGCCAGAGCTCCAGGAGCGTTTGGGCAATGCTGTCAGGTACAGTTTGGGATTGTTGGGGTGTCTGGGCAGGAAGTTGAACTCAATGATCCTTGTGGGTGCCTTCAAACTCAGGATATTCCATTATTCTGCAAGCTATATCCTAAAGTAAGATGTTATTCTTTTTAAAAGGGGCTTAGAAACCTTCCTGTAAATGCCCAAGTTCAAAGTTTCTGGAGGAAAATCCCATTTCATTAATTTTATTAGATGATCTGAGCTGAAAATTGTATTCTTCACGTCTGTCATGTGTTCACTGGCTCTTAGACTAAAAAAGTTGTGTCCATCCATGCAAAGGATGGAATGCTGTGTTTCCTTCCTGAACCAGACCAGTTTTTCCTGTGGATTGTGGCTGTGCCCATGGGCCACTGCTGCAATCAGGCTGTAAATGAGAAACAAACCTGCTGAAATCCAGGATGAAATCCATACAGGAGGTAGGAGAAGATTTGGGTCCATAATATGTCACCGATTTAATAAAAAAAAAAGTTTAAAAAGAAATCTATTATTAAGATATAAAGGGAGAGCAGGAGTTAGCGATCACTTCTGAACAAAGCTCATGTTTCCATGACAATACCCCTATCACTGGATAATCCATACAGCATAAGCTTGTCTGTCCTGCTGGGATGTATTTGGGTGTATTTGGAAAGAGGAATTCGGAAACTCAGAGTTATGCCTTTGAAAAAGTTGTGTTTTATTTAAAGATTCCTGTTCTTTTCATCACTCTCTTAAATGACTCGTATTAATGGGACCCAGTCAAAGGAGATAACAGCACTGCAGCATGGCCCCTTGTTTCCTTTTTCTGTTCTCTTTGAGTCTCCTCATCAAAATGACTGTCCCTGCTCCGTTTCTTAATTTCCTGCCTGGATTCAGTCACTCTGCTCTCCCATTAAGGGCAGTTTTGTGAATGACATCTTTGAAAGCTTTCATTTGCCTGCGAGGGAAATGACTGCTTACTCATCCCCTTTGGGGGAGCGAGTTTACCTTCCAAAGAAACCTCTTTTTTCAGTACTTTGTGCCAGTCTTTGGAATTTTCTCCGTGCACTTGTTGGCTGCTCCTTTGGGCCACCTCCAGGAAGAGAAACACACATTCATGCTCATTTAAGCAAAATAACGGGTGACTTTCAGGCTCTAATGGCTCATTTTTCACATAACTTTTTTCATAGGACAAGGTGATTCTCTTGTCATCTTCTACTAAAGGATGTTTCAAAGTTGCGCCGATTTCTTTCTCTGTAGAGTTGCTTCTCCCCTTTCAGTCTCGTGGTGTTTCAGTTTGACTCTTTGGATTTTGGATGCTCATAAAATTCTGGATTCTGATTCCTTTCCTATTGCCCGCCTTTACTTAAGCTCTTTGGGACCAAAGGAATGGCATGAAGCTGAGTCAGGGAAAGGTTAGGCTGGATTTTAGGAAAAGGTTCTTGCCCCAGAGAGTGCTGGGGCACTGGACAGGCCCCCCAGGGAATGGTCACAGCCCCAAGGCTGCCAGAGCTCCAGGAGAGTTTGGACACTGCTCTCAGGGACAGGGTGGGATTGTTGGGGTGTCCTGAGCAGGGCCAGGAGTTGGACCGGATGATCCTTGTGAGTCCCTTCAGGATATTCTGAGATTCTGTGATTCCACGAGCTTTTCATCCTAACTTTATGGCTTCTTTTCAGACCAACTGCAGCAAGTTAGCAACAAGGCTTAGCAAAGATGACGATGAGGTTCACAGATTTTTTTGAAAGAGATCTGAGTGTTCATCACAGCTCTTGACCTTGCCTTTCTTTGAGCAGATACAATCACAAAGTCTTTAAAGCTGGAAAAGACCTCTGAGATCACCAAGTCCAAGTATTAACCCAGCACCACCATGTTCACCACGAAACCATGTCCCCAAATGTCACAAAGACATATAAAACTTCCTGAGCCCACCAAAATCTGACCCAGCAGAGCTCCCAGCTCCCGAGCACATTGTGCCTCATCCGTCAGGACCACTGGTTCCTGCAATTTGCTCTCCACACTTTTCCTCACTGCGAGTCACCAGGCAGTTATTTTCCATTTCAAGGGAATTACATGGTTTGGTGCAACGCTCAGTCAGACAGAAATACCTCAGCAAAGTGGTTTTCAATTTGTTTTTCACTGAGATGCTCACTTGTGCTTTCCAAGGGACCCTTTGGAGCTGCTGATCTCTGGGAGCAGAGATCCCAGGGGCTGTAGGGGATACAACGAGGTTATTTTCATAGATCTGCACTTGCCTTGTTTCTGGTCTCTTTTTGGTAACTGCATCTTGTATCAGAGAATAAAAAGAAGGAATTTTATTCAGTCTCTTGTCCTCGTTATTAGTCTGATTCCATCCTTTCCTCTTTTCTCACCTTTCAGAGTAGGAAGGAAGTGGCCTTTCCTACGGACCCTCAGAGACTGAATAGGCTGAGCTCCAATAAACTCAGCAAAATTCAGGCTCCTCAGTCACTCGAGGGATTTCAGACACGTTCCTCTGGAATCTAATGGGGACAATGACTGTCACATGCTGTGCCAGTGCTGTGGAGCAATGCCAGTGCCGTGTCATGGAGCTGTGGCATGATATTAAGTGACAGGGTAGAGCCAGCCTGTCCTCCTTTACAGCCATGGCTGGGGTACAGCTGTGCTCCTGCACTGGGCTGTGTGGGAACAGCATTCATTTAAATGCTTTAATTCCATCTGGATCTTCTTGGCGCTATTCAGTGGCCCCACAAGAGCTCTTCTTTGAGGCAGTGTAGCTGAACAACCCCATTTAATGCACTAAATAATCCATTGCTATGTGTTGGTCAGAAAAGAAGGATGAAGAAGTCCTAATTAATCAGATCTCTTCCTAATTGGCTGTGGCAAAGAGATTTCTGAGCGTGCCAAGTGCGCACAGTGGCCCGAGTGCTTGGCTTTGCCTAAATAAGAGAGAGGCTGTTCCTACAACTGCTGTCCTGAATTTGTTTGGATTTGCTTTGAGGAGTCGGCAGCAGAGTGTCAGGTGGATTAATCCTGGCTTCTGTACATCCTGTCTCGGAGTGTCATCCCTGTGCCTCCCACCCACTTTGCCCAGGAGTTCGACTGCAGCATTTTTAGCCTTGAATTTGCAATTGCTCTGATGAGGGTTCTGTGAACCAAATAGAATTTGACTGGCAGCTCTGGAGACAGCAATGTTCCAGTGGGTGAGTGAGGGGAATTAAATTGTTGACTATGTGTCATTAAAGAAAGGAGAGAGGGATTTATCGTCTTAGCCAGTGGTTTTTAAAATTTTTGTTCAGAAAACATTTTAAACACCTTGATTGGATAATACAAAAAAGTGCAGCTTTGCAGCATTTCCAAGCATTAAAATGTGACGTTTAGCATTTCTATTGGTTACTCATCTGATCTCGCTGCTTTTGGATCACCTCCCTGGCCTAGATCTGCTCCCTTGGTGGGGAAGAGCCAAACCAGACCTGCTGGACAGGAATCCCTTGTCAGCTGTGTCCAGGCTGGATGGAGAACTCTGGGTGCTGGGAATGTGTCACTTAGAGAAAGCTCTGGCCCTCTGAGCTTCTGCCTTTTCAGTACCTACAGGGGCTGCAGGAGAGCTGGAGAGGGACCTGGGACAAGGGATGGAGGGACAGGACACAGGGAATGGCTTCCCACTGCCAGAGGGCAGGGACAGATGGGATATTGGGAGGGAATCCCTCTCTGTGAGGGTGGTGAGGCCCTGGCACAGGCTGCCCAGAGAAGCTGTGGCTGCCCCTGGATCCCTGGGAGTGTCCAAGGCCAGGCTGGATGGGGCTTGGAGCAACCTGGGATAGTGGAAGGTGTCCCTGCCCCTGGTAGGTGTGGAATTGGATGATCTTTAATGTCCCTTCCAACCCAAACCATTCCACGATTCTGTGATTTGAGCAATTCCCCAGGAAACACTCTGAGTTATGCCCAGACATTTGAGAGGAGCCTGTGCTGCCCTTCAGCCCAGCCAGGAGCTCATTTGTGCCACAGAGATCCCGTGGAGATGCCAGAGAGGAGGAACTGGTCTGTCCCAGACCACCCCAGCCGAAACCTCCCCACAGAGCTTTGGGTTTGTAGTGATTCCTCATTTTCCCCAGCTCACAGAGAACAAGCAGCAGCTTTTTCCCACACCAGCAGCAGTACAAAAGATGAGACGGGTACAAGTGAGGAGATGAGATAACACTAGGGTAAGAATGGCTGCAATCAGCTTACAATGAGATCA
This sequence comes from Callaeas wilsoni, assembly GCA_013398955.1. Classification (NCBI taxonomy): domain Eukaryota; kingdom Metazoa; phylum Chordata; class Aves; order Passeriformes; family Callaeidae; genus Callaeas; species Callaeas wilsoni. The sequence goes on along the minus strand of VWPU01009616.1, from coordinate 175,332 downwards.
TATCAAATGTGTTGTGAAAGTTCTAATAATTAATTGTTTCTTAAACTGTGCAGCCTGTTTGTTTGATCTTCCCTCTGCATTTCTAAAGCAGTGTATCATTTATTTTCCTTCATCCTTTTTTTTCCTTGTGCACCATATTTCTATACTTCAGACTTGGTTTAGTAACCATAGCAATGAAATAAATGCATTGTCTTCATTTACAATGGTGTCTAAATAGGTGCTCAGCTCCCTGTAAGTCATTTAACAAGGGATGGTTCCCTGCCACCACAATGAGAAGGCTTTGGGTGATGTTATTGAAATCATTTCCACTTTGATTTCGTGACACTGAGTCCAAAAGTCTCTGAAAATGCATTTGTGTCTACTTCATTTCTCAAGAGTATGTACGTAGAAATATAAAAAACCAGAACTTTCCAGGGGGGTTCTTTGTGGAGAGAGGGAACATGGTTGGCATTATGTCTTTCCAGATACAAAGAGATGCATTAATACCTTTTATTTGCCTACACTGCCCTCACATTATCAACAACCCAGAAGTTTCTACAGGAAAAGAACAAAAAGAATGCAGACTAACTTCTTGTCTGAGAAGGAGTGAGTGCTCCTGTGCCTGGGCAGTCCTTACAGGAGTAGAAGTAAACTGTTTTCATTCCTAGGGTTAAAAATAAAAAAAAAAAAAGAAAAAAACTCTCCTTTTGTGTTCCTAACAGATTACTTTTGCAACTTGGTGGCAGAGATGTAACTTCATTCACCTTTTGTATATAAATTCTGTGTTTCAGAATCTTATGCAAACACAATTCAGGCATTTTCTGGAACACAGACAGAGATTCCTCTCCATTTATGCTGCAGCCAGGTTGGGGCCTTGTAGCTCTTGAAGGAGTTGGATTTCACATCTGGGCAGCTCTTTGCAGCTGCTTTATTTTATTGGGATCATGTGGCACAATCAGAGAATCGTGGAATGGTTTGGGTGGGAAGAGACCATAAAGATCATCTCATTCCACCCCTGCCATGGGCAGGGACACCTTCCTGTCCCAGATTGCTCCAAGCTCCATCCAGCCTGGCCTTGGACACTTCCAGGGATCCAGGGACAGCCACAGCTTCTCTGGGCAACCTGTGCCAGGGCTTCCTCACCCTCACAGGGAACACTTCCTTCCCAATTCCCATCTAAATCTCTCCTCTTTCAATGTAACACCATTCCCCCTTGTCCTATCCCTCTGTGCTGTTCCAGGTGACCGATGGTCCCTGCTCCCCACTCAGAGGCCTCTTGGAACCCGTGTTTCTATCCAGTTGTAAAGGCTGGGGCACTTTGCACATCAGTTTTCTCAGCACCGTTTTCAGCTTCCCCATATTTCTGAGTTTATCATGAATTATTGTAGCAGCGGGCCAATTAAAAATACAATTACTGTAAAATTGGGATATCTCATATCTGCAAGTTCACTTCCAGGGGTGGAGCAGCCACAGCTTCTCTGGGCAGCCTGTGCCAGGGCCTCACCACCCTCACAGCTAAAAATTCCTGCCCAATATCCAATCTATCCCTGCCCTCTGGCAGTGGGAAGCCATTCCCCGTGTCCTGTCCCTCCATCCCTTGTCCCCGGTCCCTCTCCAGCTCTCCGAGAGCCCCTTTAGGCTCTGGAAGGGGCACTGAGGTCTCCCTGGAGCCTTCTCTTCTCCCTTCTTCTCAATCAGAGAGTGCTGGGGTGGATTCAAGCTGGAATTGCAGCATTTCCTCTCCGCATCCCATTCTTTCCCTACCTCTGCCACAAGCAAAAGTGCTGGATTAGTGTCCACACTGAATCCTACTCAGATAAATGCAAAGTGTGTGTTGCTACATTCACCATCAGCCCCTCTTGGATGGAGCAGTGTTACAGCTCCAGAGATTTAAATTTAAAGCTTTCAGCTCCAGGCATATTCCTTAAAAGAAAAGCCGTATTATCCCTTTTACAGATGAAGCTTGGATTTCAAGGAAAAGAAGAGACTAGAAAGGATTTCAACCATCAGCAAATTAGAGCCCTAAATTAGACTTCCCTGAAAATTTTGCACAGAAATACTTTTTGACCAAAAATGTGGGTTTTTAACTAAGGGAAATTGTCTCATTAGGATGAATTTTTATATCTTTGGGTACTGAAGCCTCTCAAAAATCCATTTTAGACTGTTGATTGTGTATATGTGTGTTGACATATGGGTGTATGTATGTGCTGTATAAACAGTCATTATCTGGATTTTTGGTTTTTTTTTTCATGAGAGTTAAAAAAATCAGTGGGGTAAGAATAGATTAAAATGAGATTTTTCTATTTTATTTTATTTGAGTTCTTCAGGGGAAAGGAAAGAATTTTCCTACCAGCTCTACTTTTATCAGTAATTCATAGCTTCTGGCCATTGCCTGTGTTATAAATGCCCAATTGCAAGAGCCAGGTGCTGACTCTGGACTTTTAAACTCTGTATATCTCTAATAGACTAAATCAAGGAAAAAAATCTCTTGCAAGTGCATGGCGTGGCTAGCAGCAGGAGAGGCAATTTATCCATTCCCTGGGGTTTGCAGGAAGTCTGGAAATTGGAATCGAAGCTTAGCCCTGTGTCCTGGGGACATCACTTCTGTGTCACCTGCCCATGTGGCACTGAACCAGTTCTCACCTGTGGCACCAGTGGGGTTTGAGCCTTCACTGGGGGCTGCAGCAGAGGGAACGCTGCATTTTGGGCACTCCCAGGGGACTTTGGACACACAGGGGGTTGTGCTGTGTCCCTCCAAAGGAGAGCTTTGTGTTGTCCTTGACTCAGGAGAAAAATCCTTTTATCTTACGAAAACCATCTCAAGTGCAATTTCTTGTTACTTCCCTTAGTGCTCGTTTAGATGTCAGTGCAAAAGGCTAATGAGTTTGGGGGTGATATTTTTTAGGGGAAGGTGTTAAAGACAGAGGCTGAGCCTCAAGGTTGCAATAAAACAGGAGTGAAGCCTCTTAGCCTGCTCCTAAAATAGGAGAGAAGTTGGACAGACCTCTGAACCCTGAGTAATGACAACAGAAATAATGAGATTTTGGTGATGACCAGCCCTTTCTTTTGTGTGTATCTCAAAGCAATAGGGAATAGAAATGTTATAGGAAAACAAAGTGTTCATCCTCTCCCACCAGAAAACTCACGGAGTTTGGAGCAACCTGGAATAGTGGAAGGTGTCCCTGCCCATGGGGGATGAGCTTTAAGGTCCCTTTCAACTCAAACCATTCTGGGATTCTATTATTCCTTTGCCAATTAAAAAATATTCTCTTAATTCTGTTTAGATAATTCCCACTGCTGCCTTATTTTTTCATCCCCTCCCTCACTTCTTTGCCCCTTAGGAAACAACTTTGCCAACTCCCAGTGTCACAGGGTGTCATCCTGTCATTGCAGTTGCACTCTTCAAAGCCTGTGCTCTGTTGGTTTCCGTAATTGGGCTGGGGATGGGGGGAGGAAATCCAATCCTCTGTATTTTCTTCTCTTCACTTTTGAATGCAAGCATCTTAAAAAAAAGTAAGAAGGGAACCTAATGGATGTGTTTTCTCTGCTAAAGGTGACAGCATGAAAAAGGGAAGCCTGATTTCTGACAAACCATTTTAATTTAGATTTTTAAAGACAGATTTGTGCAGGTCCCAGAAAGAAAATCAGATGCTCTTTTTCTTATAAACCATTTTCTTTCTCACCTAATGAAATCCAAAATAGGCACATATTCATGACAAACCCCAGTGTTTTCTTAGCATAATATTCAGGTTCCCCCTCTTTCTGAGTTTATTATGAATTGTTGTAGCAACGGGCCAATTAAAAATACAGTTACTATAAAATTGGAAGGGATATCTCATGTCTTCAAGTTCACTTCCAGGGGTGGGGCAGCCACAGCTGCTCTGGGCAGCCTGTGCCAGGGCCTCCCCACCTTCACAGGGAAGAATTCCTTCCCAATATCCCACCTCACCTTGCCTTCTGGCAGTGGGAATCCAGAATCCCCCCCTCCCCTGCTGCCCACGGGGGTTTCTGGGCTGAGTCATGTCCAGCTCTCACCCACCAGCACCCCCAAGTCCTTCTCCCCAGGCTGCTCCATCTGCTCATCCCCAGCTTGGATTGATCCCGGGGGTTGCCCTGGCTCAGGTGCATCACCAGCACTTGGTCTTGTTAAATCCGTGAGATTCCCAGGGGCCACTGCTCGAGCTTGTCCAGGTGCCTCTGGATGGCATCTGGCTGACACTGGACGTGGACGTGTGGTAACTGGTCCCAGTCCGTGTGGATACCTGAACTCAGGTGTCTGAGCCCGATCCTGGGCGTCAATCAAGTTATTTAAAAAGATATTCTGTGATCTGTCATTCAAGGGCTTCAGGGAATTCAGTCCATGAGTCCCCAGCATATGTCAGTGTAGTGGACGGCAGCATTCCCTGGTTTCCTCGGGACATTTAAGGAATTCATTTCCGAGGCAGTTTCTTTTGATGACTATAATTGGATTCCAATCATCTTTGTACACGTAACATTAAGTTTTTCATTTGCCTCATTAACTGTTGCTCTCAAATTTTGATGGTCAAATATTGATGAAGTACCAAGCTCTGGGACTGATCATCTCTTCATTCACCAAATCCAAGAGGGTTTGTGATATTTTTCATCTTAGAAATTTTCATCAATTCTCCTGTGTGCACAGATCAGTCACTTTTCCTTTTGCCAGAGGAAAATTTATCACAGCTGAAGTGTCCAAGGCCAGATTGGATGGGCTTGGAGTGACCTGGGATAGTGGAAGGTGTCCCTGCTCATCGCAGTGGGTGGAACAAGATGAATTTTAAGGTCGCCTCCAACCTAAACCATTCTATGGTTCTACAGTAATTTGTGTTTCCTGGACATGCAGAATTTGAAGTCACCTGGAAACCAAAGACAACCTCTCCAGTCCTGCCGTTCCTACTGCAGGCCTTTCTCACAGCATCCCCAGTTTTTCAAGATCCTTCAAAAACGTGGTTGGCAGGAGTGGATTTAATATTCCAGCATTAGTCTCGATGCTGCCGTAAATGAAAATCGAGTCACTCTCTCCTCCCACTCCTCCTCTGCTGTACACATGTCCATGAATTGCATTAGTGCTTTTCATCACAGCATCCTAATGGCATCCTAGTGCTAAGCTTTTTGGCTACTGTGACCCCTAAATTACTTTCAGATGCTATTTTCCATTATGTAATCCTTTGTTCTCTCCATTCCTGCTTTCCTGCTCTCCGAGATGAACACACACTCATGTATTAAAATATGGGTTTGCTGATTGAGCCTAATGTACTAAGGAATCCGAGCTGGTTTTATGGCCACCTCATGCTCCTTAATACTTATTATGATGTCAAACTTTGTGTCATTCACAAATGTTTTCAACAATGGTTTCGTGTTTATGTCCAGCTCCCATAAAGAAAATTTAATAGCGTTAGACCTAAGACAAGGCCTTTAAAAGGTGATGCAACACTTGGGAGATGGCTGGAGTGGTTTATTTTATAGCCAGTGGGAAGCAGGGGGTGTGTAGGAATAATTCTCAGGTTCTCAGTGGTGCAGATGAATGGGGAGTTGTGATGATTGTGAGGTTTATTACTGGTCAATATTGTCCAATAAACCCCTTTTAAAAAAAGGGTAAAAATGAGGCAAACGTGGGCAGGCAACTCAGCCAGCTGGGCTGTCCCTGTTCCTGCTGGAGTTAATGGAGAAGGTAGATCTGGGACTTCGACGCCTGGAATTGCCTCCTGTCTCTGCAGCCTGTTGAAAGATGTCAGCATTCTCTCCTGCCTGAACTGAGCCCTTTGAATTATTCCTTCCCCTCAGCATTTAAACAATGATCTTCCCTTTTTCTGACTCTAATTTGGGGTGCCAAGCCCCTATGAAATTCCCTCAATAAATAACATCGAGAACTCGCATCAACATCTCAACATTCAGGAGTCATTTCAGGCTCTTATTTCCCAAGCAGCCTTAATGCTTCCCCTGCTTGCTTTTGGTTTACAGGGATCTTTAATTTCCTGATTGCGGACAGGTTTCCAAGTAATCCACTGCTCTGTACACACATTTTCTACAATTTTCAGAAAAAATCCAGCATTGTATGAGCAAAGCAATCCAGGACTCCTGTATAATCTACAAGCGCAGTGTTGTAGAATACCAATGTACAGCTGAGGAAATATCCAGCTCTGCTGAGTTTTTTCGTATAAATTAACTCTGTATCTAATTACCTCATCTGCCAGTCTGCAATTTGTGTGTATTCACAGGTATATTGCTTTTGTGCTTAACTGCTTAATTTCCATGAATTGTTGGCAGAAACGGGTTGTAGAGCTTTGTATTGCATGATTGCTGCTCACTGAAATATTGAAATCCACACCTTAGAGGGAGGAAAGATCATTTAAAGTTGATTAAGGTGATGTTAAACAGAGTAAGTATCCATGAAGCAGTGCTGCCTACCCTTATAAACAAACCAGCACTGGAGGGAGGTCCATGAAATTATAGACAGCAGAAAACAGCAGAATCACCTTAAATAACAAATTTTCCTCCTACAAATAACTTCTTTCATTTGAGGGGAGGTGGATCAGAACAAATCTGGGCAAGATTGCAGAATTCCAGAATGGTTTGGATTGGAAGGGGCTTTAAAGACCATCAAGTTCCAGTTCCCTGCCATGGGCAGGGCCACCTTCCACTGGACTGGGTTGCTCCAAGCCCTTTCCCAGATGAAAGGATCCATGTGTGCTGTCTGGGGGCCAGAGGGAAGCGTGCAGGTGGCATTTCCTGATTTCGTTGATTGCTTAATTGCAAAAAAACCTCAATACACTTGGCTCAGAGTGGAATTTCTTAAACTGAACACCACTCAGAGCTCGTTAGCACCCGGAGATACACAGCAGGCAACACGGGCATGGTTAAAAAATACCTGGAGGAAGCATCCAGGCTGGAAATGATCACGTAGGAAAGCTTGAACGTGGATGCAGAGTCTTGGAGCATGTGATCATTTAATTAATGTGCTCCCTTGTAATGAGATGTTCTTCCCTAATGCTGCTTCATTACTGCAGGGTGTTAAGAGTTGAGGAGTGTGTCCAAAACCGCTTTGTGTTACTGGGTTGTGGTAAGGCTGAGGTGAGGTCAAAACTACAGGTTGACGGTGGACTGACCCTGCAGTTGTTTTCACAGGAGAGCTTCAGCCTGTGTTACTGCTGGGTTATCTGCCCTCTCTGGAAAGAAATGGGATGAAACGGCCTCCAGGTGCACTGTGGGAGGTTTAAATTGCATATTAGGAATAATTTATTCACTGAAAGCGTGGCCAGGCATTGAAACAGGCTGCCCAGGGCAGTGGTGGAATCATTCAATGATCTTGGAGGTCTTTTCCAACCTCAATTGTTGAATCATAGAATCACAGAATGGCCTGGGTTGGAAGGGACCTTAAAGATCATCCAGTTCCACCCCCTGCCATGGGCAGGGACACCTTCCAGTATCCCTGGTTGCTCCAAGCCCTGGCCAACCCGGCCTTGAACACTTTCAGGAATGTTCTTCTCTGCCTGATCCTGGCACGGTTTCGGCCCTGGTGAACTTCCCAGACCCTTCCCAAGCACTCTTTGGGAGATGGCACCTGCCAGAGACCATTCCCAAAAGGCAGTTTGGATGCTGCTGCCTAGTTCTGGAGCACAGAAGAACGTGGGCATGGCCCACCTGTGCCAGCAGGCCCTTGGTAATGGGTCAGCTGAGCTGTGGAGGTGTAAAATTTCACTCCACAGTTGGAGCAAAGTTCTGGTTTAGCGCTCCCACCCTTTGCGTTGGGATCCAGCACAGCTACTTTTAGCTACCACGAAGTGAGATAGTTCCTCTGAGCTCCCAAAGCTGCGGGAGTGCAGAAAGCTGGGCTCCTCCAAAGGGCGACTCATCCCACTTAGTTACCAATTTGGGAAAGACCGGCAGCGGGTGCCGAGCTCCCGTCTCGTGGGGGAGCGGGTGCCGATGGCGAGGGGAGGGCAGACTCCCAGTGTGGGAAGTGATGGGAGCAGAGATCCCTAGGAATCCTAGGGAGGGGATTCTGCCTCTCTGCCTCACTCAGGTGAGACCTCACCTGCAGAGCTGCCTCCAGCCCTGGGGTCCCAGTACATGAAGGACATGGAGCTGCTGGAGAGAGTCCAGAGGAGGCACCAGGATGATCAGAGGGATGGAGCAGCTCTGCTGTGAGGAAAGGCTGGGAGAATTGGGATTGCTTATCCTGGAGAAGAGAAGGCTTCAGGATGATCTTCCAGTACTTGAAGGGAACCCACGAGAAAGATGGAGTGAGTTTATTTACAGGGATCTGGCATGGCAAGACAAGGGAAAATGGTTTTAAACTGAAAGTAGGTTTAGATTGAATATTAGGAAGGAATTCTTCCTTGTAAGGCTGGTGAGGCCCTGGCACAGGTTGCCCAGAGAAACTGTGTCTGTCTCATCCCTGAAAGTGGTTACGGTCAGGCTGGATGGGACTTGAAGCAACTTGGGATAGCGAGAGGCGTCCCTGCACATGGCACGGGGTGGAACTGGATGAGCTTTAAGGTCCCTTCCAGCCCAAACTATTCAGTGATTCTATGATTCAATGATTAAGGTCGGAAAAGGCCTCCAGGATCATCGAGTCCAACCTAATGCTTGTTACCTCCAGATGGATGCACCAGAGGCCTGCATCAAGGGGCAAGCACCCAGCCAGCTTGGACAGCAGGGATGACGTTCATCCCTCTGGAAAGAGCAGCACAAGGCTTGTATAACCCACAGCCCTCACGTGGGACGTGAGCGGTGCAGAGCTTTAAAGCCATCAGGGCACAGCTCAGGAAGGAGCTCTCAGCAAGGGAGTGCTGCGTTTGCGTGATCGCGACAACGCTCGCTCTCATCTTTGCTAACTCCCATCCAAAAAGTGCTGATTGGGAGAAGAAAACTTTCAGCTAATTACTGTCATTTTTATTTTTTTTCTTTAATTTTTTTTTCCCCTGTGAGCTCTGACTACTGTTCTTAATTTCCTGACCAGCTTGCGCCCTTCCCCCGCGCCTCTCCGAGCATCTGTGGTCGTTTCAAATTGAGCTGTACTACCTGCTGCTCCGACTTTCCAACATACCCCACCAGTTGGTTTGCCAAACAGTGAACTGCCAGCCATCTGCCATCCGAGGCAGAATTTACATTGTTTCATCTTAAAATAACGCCTTCGGAATATCAAGTAACTCTCGGCATCAGGTTTTGCGCACTGAAAATCGGCCAGGATTCAAAACAAATACCAAATGTGCCTTGGAAAGGAGCGGGGAGGGGAGTCAGGGGGGAAAGTTGGAGAGGTAAAGTTTTGAATTTACTGGTTACCTGATTGGGAGTGAGATGACAAGGCTGAGAATTTTAACCTTGAAAAGGCAAACTCCTTTAGAATCATGGAATCCTGGAATGGTTTGGGTTGGAAGTCACCCCCTGCCATGTGCAGGGATACCTTCCGCTATCCCAGGTTGCTCCAAGCCCCGTCCAACCCGGCCTGGAACACTTCCAGGGATGGGGCAGCCACAGCTTCTCTGGGAAACCTGTTCCTTCTTTCAGACAGCGGCAGTTTCACAGGAGCTGATGGGTTGGAGCAGCGGGATCCAGGACTGACTTCTGCGCATAGCCTGGTACCCTCTAACTTTTCCTTGAGTCAAACATTCCTTGGGCCTCAGTTTCTCTGTCTTGAAATACTTAAAATTAAGTATTCACAAGTTGCTGGCCCTCAGTGTGCAATTTGTGTGTACGGTTTTCATGACTACACAAACAGCTGTGAATTAATGGGGCAGTTCATGGAATCACAGAATATCCTGAGTTGGAAGGGACCCACAAGGATCACAGAGTCCAGCTCTTGGCCCTGCTCAGGACACCCCAACAATCCCACCCTGTGCTTCCCTGAGAGTGTTGTCCAAACATTCCTGGAGCTCTGGCAGCCTCGGGGCCATGACCATTCCCTGGAGAGCCTGTTCAGTGTCTGACCACTGTCTGGGGGAAGAACTTTTCCCTGATATCCAACCTAAACCTCCCCTGACACAGCTCCAACCATTCCCTGGGTCCTGTCCCTGGTCACCAGAAGAGATGAGTGCCTGCCATTGTAGCAGAGTATTAACTTTGTGGAGATCTAAATTACCCATATCCTTAATCCCAGTCATTATGAGGAAAAATAATAAATTTACTAAAAATGAGAAACACATTCTGCTGTTTTATAATAAATAATGAGGCTTTAGGACATATCCCTGCCCACAGGGGCAGGTTGGGACCAGGTGGTCTTTAAGGTTCCTTCCAAGCCAATGCTATCATTTTATATATTAGCAACAATGCCCTGAGAAATCTTTTGAACTCAAGCAGCACCCACCACTCTGTACCTGCAGTGAAGGTCTCCACAGGTGATGTTTGCTTGTAAAACTTCCTAAATAAAAGAGGGATCTGATGACTGACCACCGTCCCTCTGATCAGTCATGGTTCCTGGGACCTAAACCATAATTCCAGCCAATATTTCTGCTTGGAAAAGTCCATCAGCACATCCAACCTGTGGCCTGTTATGAAAGGCAGCGAAAAAAGGGTTCAGATATCACCAACAGTCTTTCACTTGTCTCTCTCTCCTCCTCCAAACCACCTTCCACGTGGTTCTAAAATTTCTTGAGCCCTAAAAAATTGCTTTAATGTGGTAGTTGCTTCCAGGCAATGTGCTGCAAATATCCTCATTGCTGAAGGAATCATGGATAGTGACAAGTCCAATTAAATCAGTTGCTTTCAGTAATGGAAGATGCAGGAACACAGACATAGGAATGTGTGGAAATGTCAGCCCACAAGATGCATTCCCAATGTATTTAGTTCTTGTAAAGGGGAAAATAAGTGCATATTCCAGCACAAGGGATAATAGCAGGCTCATTCGTGCCATCTCCCAGAACTGTGGGAAAGGTGCATTTGGAGCAATATCCATTTGTTAATAGTAAATTAATCCTTTCAAATGGAGTCATAACAGAACTGACGTGTCCGTATCTGGGCCTGGGGCACCCTGCATGAGGAAGATTGCTTTTCTGTGGTGCCTAATACATGCTAAACACTCAGGAACACTCCTTTCCAGCAGCATCTCCTCTGTGATCCGTAAACCTGGATGGAACTTACGTTTTGGACCAGGGAACAGGAGCACATCAATTTGATTACTTAAGAACTCAGAGGAGGCCTGATCTTACCCTGCTTTAGCTGTTTAAAAGTAATGGACTTAACCTGAACATTCCATTATCCATGGAAAGAGAGCAGCTCCCCCTGGGAAGGGTCCCAGGATGGGTCTGGAGTCAGTCTAACTCAATGGCAATTTCCCCCCACCTTTTTGCTGAACCTAAAAAATTAACTAGAACTGCCTGCCTGCAATTCCCACATCCCTGGAAGTGGGAAGTCCAAGGCCAGGTTGGATGAGGCTTGGAGCAACCTGAAGTAGTGGAAGGTGTCCCTGATCATGACAGGGGTTGGAACTAGAGAAGTTTTAAGGTCCCTTTCCAACCAATCCATTTTGGAATTCCATGATCCTACGACTATATTTTAAATGAGTCCTACTAAACTAGATGCTACCTCTCATTTTTGGTTCCAGAAATGACACATTGGGTCCTTCTCCTGCCAGGACCCAACAGATGCATTGGAAATTTTTTTTCTTTTTTCACTGATTTTCAAAAGGCTGAGCTCTTTTCAGTTGAACATTCAGCCTCGGGAGACCGCTTTAAATTCCAAGTCAGGGCTGGATGTCCGTAGTGGCAATGCTTCATTCAGATGTTTAAGCTTCAAATCAAGTGGATTGACCCATCTTCATGCCTAGAACTCTGAATAACTCTTCAGAAGTGCCTGGGACCAAGTTAGTGTTGTTCTGTTGAAGAGCCAAGTAGAGCTTTGGGCACTTAGAAAGTCATTCTCCACACTATTAAAATGATATCAGGATTCATTATACAGTCAGACAGGTTTGGACCTGGATAGTGGCCAGACATGGTTAGAAAACTTGGACAGACAAGGAGCTATTCCCAGTTGGCTCTTTGGATGTGACCAGGAGGATTGGGAAGGAAAAGAAGTGTAGCTGTGCCACGTTTTTTGGGCCTCAGGGGCAGCAAATGGGAGCTGGCCCATTTTTTGCCAGTCTAGGTGGTAGCTGTAGTCTGTGCAGGATCTGCAGAGTGCTTATTCGAAGTGCTCTGAATTCATGCCAGACACCTGCATTTTAGGTGTCATAAAATCTAAACAGGGATCTGGAGCAGCCCAAGGTTTGCTTGGTTTGCTCAGAACTGGGCAAGAACCCAGACTCTGCTTTTGGAACTTCCTGCATTTTTATATTTTCATATTTCAGTAGCCACTAGAAGCCCCAAACAGACTTAGGCCAAGTGTTTGTTGTCACACAGCACAAGATTGTTCTGTCTCCAAACCCACTTCTGATTCCTGTATAAGATGAGAGGTAGGAAGTATTTTCAAGGAACAGATGGTGCAAACGAAGGATAACAAAGAGATTCAATGCCTCCTCTCCCAAAGGTCTCACAAAAGATGGTTTAGGCTAAAACTACTCCTAAAACTCAAGAAAATAACTTCAGTTAGGGCTTGAGGATGACAAGGCTCAAGCTGGGAGATGTGACTTTACTGCAGCTCCAGAAAAGCTAGTGGAGGATATTGATACCCAAATTGCTTCCAAAATGGCTCTGAACAGGGAAAATTACCCATGTCGAGCTTCAGGCTGGCACATTCAACCTACTCGCAGGCATAGTAGGTGTTTTAAAGCCATCAAGACAAACCCTGAGTTTTTCTGATTGCTGATGTGTCACGTCTCTCCTCATTCATACTGAGAAGCTCAGCCCCTGCTAATCCTTTCACCTGCCAGCTGTGTTTGAGGATTAGCAAAAAATCTGTTTCCCCTTGTCCAAGGTCTCAGAGACGCTTCATCAGAATTGAATTCCAGCTATCCAATGCTCTTAAACTCTCACGGTAACACTTGAAAACAGTTCCCCTTTTAGAAAACCGAGGATGAAGGATTAGATCATGTTCTGTGATTTGCATTTATCAGTAAATGCATTTATGGGCAAATCTTGTGGTTTCTTCTTTGTGCCTAAGCTGAAGGTCAACCACCAAAAATGCTCTGCAACTGTCAGGCAGAAAAGGAAAAAGGGACTACAAGAAATAGCACCTGGCAAAAATTGCTCTTATTTTGGGAGAAGTTCTGGACTTTGTAGGTGGGCTCAGACTATGAGAACCAAACTCCTTCAGGTTTCTGGAAGATAGATCTATGTTTGACTGTTAATCTTTTTGATGTCTCTTTGTTAAAGAACTTTTTATAGGGAAAAAGAAGTGAAAGTCAATGGATTTTCACAGTATTTTTGCCATCAGTGATGGAATTATCCATAGAAGATCAAACATCATCTTGTTCTTCCAGTTCTGTAAATAACTTCAGGCTTTTAAAGCCCAAAGAAATGTATCAGCAAAAATATCGGAGGTATAAATATTAGTGTCCGTAACCCCTGTACGGTTTATTTATAAGAAACCAAGGAAACACATGAATGGTAGGTGGATTAATTGAGAAACAAACATTTTTAAAGAAAAAAGCACGATGAACAACACTGTGCTTGATGTGGTGCCCAAGTTAATGCATGGAGGACTCTCAGACTGTTTTCATGTGAATTATGTCATTTTGAAGGGAAGTGCTTCAAAGGATGTAATTGGTAGGAAGTTCATTTCCATCCTGATATAAATGGACTTGTCCATTTTGTGAAACAGAAAAAAAGAAAAGCCCATCAGAATTAATTCTAGGTCTGTATATAGGCCATTTATAAGACCAAAATAGATAAAACTTGGGCAAAGGAAGCTGCTGAGGTCAGATTTAGCCATGACAGTGATGTCACTGAGAAGCAGTTGGTAGAAATGTTCATAAAAACGATGGAGAGAGGATCACTGAAGGACAAAAGCTAGAGAGAACTTTTGCCATGTGCATTTTCATGCCTCAGTGCAACCTCTCTCAGCCTGGGCAGCACCTCTGCTGTGAGGAGAAAGGAATGTTTTTACTCTGAGAAAAGCCATTCATTTGTTTCCCTCTGAAAGACTCATCCTGCATAAGATGCTGTCTGTGGGAGGGTGGAATTCAGGAAATGTTCAACTCCTGTGCTGAGAACGGGGGCTGTGGACTGAATTCCACCTCGGAAGTTCTGTGCTCTTTGTACCTGCCAGGGCTTGACCTTCTCCACAAAAATAGCATTGATGTCACGTAGAGTTTGCTGAGACAAAGACTGTGCAGGTGTTCAGTCATGGAGAAGACAAGTTATGGAGTCAATATCCTGGAAAAATAGCCAGAATCCAATTTAAAATGATTTAGTCAGTGAGCTGCTGCCTTATGTCTGATCCAACGGTAACAGACATGGCATGAGGCAGGTATTGAGGAGAAACAGGTAAAGGATCTTGGAATTTCTTGTGATTTTGAGACAGTCATTGATACCCTTTGTTCAATTCTGGATCCATTTGGAAATGAAAGTCATGGGAATTGTATAGAATAGATTATTAGAAGGTGGGGTTAGATTAACTGTGAGGAAGGAATTGTTCCCTGTGAGGGTGGGGAGGCCCTGGCACAGGCTGCCCAGAGAAGCTGTGGCTGCCCCTGGATCCCTGGGATTGTCCAAGGCCAGGCTGGACGGGGCTTGGAGCAATCTGGGATAGTAAAATTGAAGATATTTGAATATTAGGATTTTAGAAACTCAGATAATTTAGACTGGAAGAACCTCTGGAAGTCTCTGGTCCAAGCCTGTGCTTAAAGCAGCTCCAGCATACCTCAGGTCGCTCATGGGTGTGTCCAGGTGAATTTTTAATGAGTGAAATACTTTTCCCTGTTACAGCTTGTGCCTCTCACCCCTCCACTCTGCAGCTCTAAGGGAGTCTGGTTTTGTCTTCTGTACCCCCTCTTTAACAGTCTAAGAAAGCAGTAGGATTTCCATCAGCATTCACTTGGCTGACGGAACCCAATTCTCAGCCCCTCCTTTGTTTGATGTGTCCCAAACCCCAAACGATCTCAGTGGCCTTCAAGGCAGGGACAAAATGATGAGTTTGTTTGAAATGTTTACCAGGACACCGGGTACCTTTCTCAAGAATGTGTGTCAGAATTCCTGAATTCCTGTTTCTGTGATAATTTAGCAGTGCTATGGACTGTCCAGGAAGGTTGTGCACCATGACTGAGTCTTACAGTACAGAGAAATAGTTGATGGGGCCGTGCAAGAAACCAGATCAGAAGACTCCTCAAGCTGTAAAAAAGAGGCTTTCCTTGGGTTTTTTGCTGATTTTCATTTTAGTTTGCATCGGTTCCCTGGTGTGGTTCAGAAAACAGTGGTTGAGCCCTTCTTCCTGGAGATGTTTTCAGGTTTTCCTTGAAAAACTGAAACACCTGCTGCTGTCACACATTCCTAGAAGCAATAACATTCTTGATGTGAAATAAATTCATCAATTTAGTGAGAGAAAAGGGAAATTCACAGCCTGGAACCTGGGGCTGGTCAGAGATGTTCAGTGCATGTGTGTGTGTGTATATATTCTGTATATCCAGTGTATTCTCTAATACAACTCTTTCCAATCTCTGAGCTATTTTGAGGGAAGGAGGTGGAAAGGAGGGGAGAAGTTATGAAGATGTTGGCATTTTGAAGTTACACTTTTCCAGAAATGAAATGGAATTTCTGGTCTTTCCATTGTGAAATCATTTTTGAGGAAATCACATTTTGCTGTGTCTTTATAGTTAGTCCCATTTTGACCTGTAATATAATAAAAGATGTGGTTCTTTGCTGTATTTTCGTTATTTCATTGCCATCTTTTATTTCCTTGTTATTATTTTTGATGGTAAGGGAGGGAAAAAGACAGGGATAAAGAGCATAACAAAGGTGAACATTATTGTGATGCACACAGAAGACCAGAAGAAACCTAATTCGGAGTTTAAAAATGGTGATTTCTTAGGAAAATGAGAATATTTCATAAAAATGCAGCTTTGCCACTGAAGTTTTAATTTCCAGGCAAAATTCATTTTTCAGAAGAAAATATAACGGCTTCCACATTTCTGTTCAGTGATGCTGTTGCTCTAAAAGCCCTTTGTTGACGGTTGCTATAGAAAACCTTTAGAAGAACAGGTGGGTATATATAGGAAGCTTTTAGCCAAGAGCTTTCTCCAAATTATTTTCCTTTTACATTAACGCCTGATCTTGACAAAATAGATTTACAGATGGCCACGTCCTAAATCTCCCTTTAATTAGGGCAACTCAGAAGCACTTCCTGAGCATCCCTGAGAGTTTGCTGGTCTGGAAGTGGACGAATCTCTCTGCTGTGTATTTATTTTATGGTTTTATTTCCCATGGGTTCTGCAATTATTTATTTATATTTGGCTTAAACATCTCCCCCCTGAAGGTAACACAAAGCCCAGTTTTAAATGTTTTTCTTTAGCAGTCCAGCTCATGCCCCAGGAGTGGTTTGGCTCACTGAGCACAAGATCCTTTCACATCCCTCCAGCAAAATCTTCCATCAGGAAGTCGTGAGCCCTGAGAGAACTTTGAGAGAACTTATTACATTATTAATAAACTGGCTGATTAAAGGACACAGTTCCCTCTGGCTTTTCCTAAACTGGTTTTGTTCATGGTATTTTAATCCAGGCACATTTTGTAATTAAGACATTTTGATTCCATATCTATTAACAGTGATAAGGAACCAAATCATAATAAAAAATTAAAATAAAAGTGAATAAAGGCCTGAGGACAGAAGCCTCAGAGAGAGCCCAGTGTCCTGCAATTGACTGCTATTTTCTATGTAGAATAAAGGAGCCATTCATGTTGGAAAACACCTCCAAGACCGTCAAGTCCAACCTGTGACCGGGTGCCAAGGCCACCACTCACCCATGTCCCCAAGTGCCACATCCACATGGCTTTTAAATCCCTCCAGGGATGGAGACTCCAGCACGGCCCTGGGCAGCTGTGCCAGGGCCTGACCACGATGTAAAGGTCCAAAGGAAATAAATCAAATTTGCAAGACCCACATGTGCACAGGAATTCTCTGAGGCATTTGTTTACACATTTCTCTGCGTTATGCATAGATTTGACTGGGTTCTGCCTTATTAGACAAAGACAAAGGGCTTAATTGAAGAAAGAGGCTTTAATTATGTTCAGCATATGCAGTGGGTGCTGGCACTGCCCTTTGGATAAAAGCAAAGCCCGCATGAGCTGAGCTGACACGAGGCAGGATCACTGACTTCAGCTACACTGAGCTGAGCCCAGCTGTGAGCCGAGCCCAGCAGAGCTGGATCCCACAAACCCGCAGCACTTCAATGCGCTCCAACTGGAGTCTAATAAATACATCTCTATTAGGAACCTAAATGCAGCCAGGACGTGGGCTGGGATGTTGGCCCAGGGTTTTTAGTAAAGCCTCTGACACAGTTTTGGCCAGATTAACAGGGCCTTTCCCAGAAGGGGTGAGGCAGCACGTGCCAGGTACCAAACTGACATTTGGATGTGGCCTCTTGTTTTGGAGTCCTTGCTTGCATGTCCTTAAACAGAACCAGGACAGCTGTCCCATCCCTGGAAGTGTCCAAGGCCAGGTTGGACAGGGGCTTGGAGCAACCTGGGATAGTGGAAGGTGTCCCTGCCCATGGCAGGGGGTTGGAACACAGTGAGCTTTAAAAGTCTCTTCCTACCGGAACCATTCTGTGATTCTGGGACTCAGTGATTCTGTGCTGTTTCTGCTTTAATTGAGATCTGATCATGTCCTGCTCGGAAGAATTTACTCCACAGACTTTAAGGAAGAGCTGTTAAGTTTGTCCTTCCTACCATTTGTCACCTGCGCTGTGGCAAATCAGGGCAGGCCAACCTGCACCTACGGGAGATGCTGCCGGTCACGGATTAGACATTTCTGTGCCTATTTCTCCTTTTTTGAGGAGCTGCACTGACTTCAGTGCCGATGTGAAATTGGTATTATGAAATGAAGGATGAAGAACTCTCAAGTGGGTCATAGCAGTGGCTCAGAGCTTTGTGTAACCCCATCAAGGACTGAAGCTGAATTCAGGTGTCGCCTTGGCCCTGACACAGGGATAACTTCACCTTCAAGCATCGTGGCTTTCAGGTGGATGATGAGGCATCCTTCAGGTGGATGGTGAGGGTTTTGTTTCATTCTGACTCACCACTGGCTCAAGAAAAGATTTATATTTCTCTCCCTGATATTTAGTGCAATAAACACCAAAAGAAGACTCTGCTTCGTAGGTCACCCACCTGTGGTTCTGCCTTACAGCTTTCAAAGTCCTTCTTCACTCATAGCTTTGTGATTTTCCAGCCTTTCAAAAAAGGATGGGCTCCAGGTCTCCGTGAGGGTCAGAAAT
Organism: Callaeas wilsoni; assembly: GCA_013398955.1. NCBI lineage: Eukaryota > Metazoa > Chordata > Aves > Passeriformes > Callaeidae > Callaeas > Callaeas wilsoni. The sequence goes on along the minus strand of VWPU01009616.1, from coordinate 157,037 downwards.
GAGCACTGGGTGCTGGAGCTGGAACTGGCTTTCACAACCCAAATAAATAAACCAACCCACAGAGATGTGAGCTCAAACCCACCCTGCCCTCCAGACTCTGGGAATTCGAAGGACATATCCAAAATCCTTGTGTTTCTCCCAGATGTTTTTAAGCACTTCCCAGATGGATGTGTTAAAAAAAGGAAAACATTTTAATTTTATGTTTCAGATCTATTTATTTGGTATTATTGTCTCTAATATTGCTGCAAAATGATGTCATGAGCATGTGCCATCCCGAAGCAAGCTCAGAGGAGAATAATATTCCAAAGCTGAGAGACTTCTGGAGAGAAAAGAAACATTTTCTTTCCTAGGCCCCCTCCCCAAGCCCCGGGAATCCGTGGAGTCAGCCCTTTCTGTATTACCAAGGGGTTCCTATTCCTTTGCAATATGGCAAGCTATTTCTTCCCTCTTAAATTCAGTTTCATCAGCAGTTGTGGCTCAGTGTGGGGCTTTTCAGAATTCCACTGATGTTTTTGCAGGTGATTACTTAGCACAGGGCATTGGTGTTGCTGTGGACTCTCACAAACATCTGTTGGGACTGACACAGGTAAAGCTGAACCTGCCTCCAGGGCAGGCTGGGTTAGAGGTCCTTCTCAGCCTATTTTTACACCTTTTTGTTCATTCAACTGTCTGATTGTCTTTTTTTTTTTTTTTTTTTTTTTTTTTTTTTTTTTTTTTTTTTTTTTTTTTTTGTCTGTCTTCAGCACCGGTTGTCATTATCTGCCCCTAATCTTCTTCTATTTTGTTTTGTGATGCCCTAATAATGAGCTTTTGTCATGTACAATGACTACATCTTGTTTCTCCCCCCCCTCCTTTATATCATAATATCATCTGCTTGGGATGTTCTGGGAAAAATGCAACAAGCTATGATAAATCACCCTGTCAAGTTCCCCAGCAATTCAAGCTGTTGCTGAAGTTACAGATAAAACCCAGCGAGAGCTTTAGTGGGGAAGAAAGGTGGGGGAAGGAATTCGGTTCCTCAGCGCCTGCATCTCTCTGGTGCCTGTAATGAATCCACGGGTGGGATGAAACGTGGGGGATGTGTCAACCTTGCTGTTGTTTCTAATGAATCAAGGAGCTATTTTGAAGAGTTTCTCTGTCTCTCAGGAGCTGTTTCCATGTTTGCAACGTGGAGTTTTTCGTGCGTTTTGAGCGGCTCTGCCTTTTCAACCTGCACCTGCAGTGCAGTAAAATGTGTTTAGCTTTGTACAGGGCAGGTTAGCAGGTCCAAGGGTTGGGAGGAGCTGGCTGAGAACTTTCTGGAGCCCTTTGCAAAGGGTCGGAGGTTTTACAGCAGGAAGTCGAGGCAAACCCTGACGGTTTCACAGGTGTTGTCTCTGTGTTTATTGTCAGGGATATTTGAGGGGAAAAAGCTTTTTCCTTTTCTCCTAAAGAAGCTCAGTAGCACAAGTGTTCACAAGACATTCAGACCAGTTAGTCTGTGAATAACAGAAGTTTTAGAATTTCCCTTTGTGGTCCCTTCAGCCAAAAAGTGAGTTCTGGCAGAGCAGGAACATCTTCCTTTCATAGCCGCTGCATCTGCTCACAAATAAAGAGCAACAGCATCCCTGGGGAGTGAAGGACTTTGCTTTCAGATGAAAGGAAAAGGATGTAGGAAGTCCAAATCCAGGGGTAGGAGACAGGATGTGTTTCTTTTCTCTCAGAGCAGCCATCTTAAACTGAAATAATTCCCTGAATTGCAGCTCCTCGTGGCAGATGGAGAGGGAAACTGCCTGGATACTGAGCTGTACATAGCAATGAAAAGCAGAAGAGATCCATGATTACAGAGAGAAGGAAGAGCAAAGTTTTAAAATAGTTCTACTCCCCGTTCCCCCTCTCCCCCAGTGTAGCAATGCTTCAATAGTTTAACACATTAGTGGAAAAAATAGCACCCAGGAAAGGCATCATCCGGAGGAACTGAGATACCATCACTTATCTAGAAATGCTCTGTGCATCAGGAGTGGGAAATAAGCCCAGTGTAAATCATGGAATGACAGAATGATTTGGACTGGAAGGGACTTTAAAGCTCATCCAGTTCCAACCCCCTGCCAGGGACAGGAAAAACTGCCACTGTCTCAGGTTACTCCAAGCTGGCCTTGGACACTCCCAGGGATCCAGGGACAGCCACAGCTTCTCTGGGCACCCTGTGCTAGGGCCTCCCCACCCTCACAGGGATGGATTCCTTCCCAATATCCCACCTAACCCTGCCCTCTGGCAGTGGGAATTAATGCATAAAGCACAGCCTGACTCGTCCCTGTGCATTAAATTGTGCTGTGGAGATGCCCCTTGGCCCTTCCACACCGGTCCCTTTTGGGCACGTCTTTGGCACAGCGGGGCTGGCTCTGGCACTATCCCAGGCAATTTCTGGCCATGGTGGAGAAGCCAACACAGGCCAAGGAGCATTCCCAGCGTGGAATCTGCACGTGGGAACCCGTCCTGAGGGCCTGAGAGAGGTTAATGGATGGCTGCGAGCTGGGCCGTGACATTTAAGCCTCTGGGCCACGGCGAGGTCTCAGGTGCATTTGGTGAGAGACAGGAATCAATAAGTGATTTCCCCGACAAAAAGAGGGTTTCTTGTAAACATCCTCTGCAAGAAAAGATATTATTAGATTACCTTTACACACATATTAGCAAGAATAGTGTTTGGTTGGGGTTAGGCTGGGAATAGACATCTTTGAGCAGAAATGCTTGTGCTGAAACACAATTACCAGCGCCAGCTTTGCACAGCTGCTCGTGTGGGGCCTCTGTTGTGTGATGCCAGATGCGAAAATGTCCCTTTGTTCAACAGTTCCACACAGTTTGTTCAACAGACGGTGACAATTTCGTGTCGGGTTCATTCAGCTGAGCTCATCTATAAATTATGGAAATGGCCTGGGATTTCCCTGCCTGGGAGATAACCTGGTTATCTGTGCCACATGCCTGGAGCACAGGCCAGGGATACGATGCGCTCCCAGTGCTTTTGGAATCTCCAACCAAACCTTGGTCTCAGGGGAACAAACAATCCTGCAACTCAGCTGTTTGTGTGGGAGAAAAATGCCATGGAGAAGCATTATTTAGAGGAAGAGATGGGGTTTTTTCCCCACTCTTTTTCCCGGTAAAAGATAAGAAATCACATGTGTACACTGTGGATTCATCTGGCTGAGTTTTGAAATCATTACGGAAAATACCTGTGGTCTGTTTTCCACCCTCCCAACTGCCCAGAGTGGACATGCTCCATGCCCTGGGGTGCCAAATTCAGTTTGGAAGTTCCTTGGGACAGAGACCCATCATTGCTCATTATCCCAACAAGGCCCACACACATCTTGCTGATATCTATCTATCTATCTATCTATCTATCTATCTATCTATCTATGTATAAATAAATATATCTATAAAATCACCTTGCCTATAAACCCAGGGTTGTCATGGTGATTTGAAAGCTGCTGTAATGCAGTTAGTCTTATGCACAGACCCACACTTATTTCAAATCAGCCATATGACAACTCACCTTACCTGTAACAGCATCCGACCCGCCCCTGGGGGAACAAAAAATCTCCATGAGGTTGTGCAGCTGCTTTTTTGGGGGGAGTGGGAGCATCCCCCAGCTTTGGACCTCACCTGGCTGCCAGAGGATGTCAGCTCTTCATGCAGCCCTGAGACTATTCCTGCTTATTTATAATTTACCCACTACAAACCCGGATTTTTTGTTGGGGTTTGGGGCTCTCATGGAGGAAGAGCCTGTCTGTAACTCTTAGTGACACCTCAAAGTCCAGCATGGAGGTGGGAAGCTGCTGTTTTGTCTGTGTGCTCTATTCCTTAAATATTCAATGAGGAGACAACAAGAGGAAAGGGGAAAAAAGAAAAAAGGGATTAATTTTGCCAGCCCTGTAGAGATACTCTGTAGGGAGCAGTTCAGCTCCAGTGGAAGTCAGTGGGATGGAATCAGGTCTTGGGAATACACCGTGAAACAAAAAAGAGGTGGAATATTAATATTTAATTTTCAAGGACTGGAAGTTTTGTGCCTTTCCCGAAGAGAGGTCTCTCTGTATCCATCATTATTCTGTGTGTCCCTTCCAGCTCAGGATACTCTGATTCCATCATTAAGTGCAAAATATGCAATTCTTTCCCCTTTTGTATGGAAAATTAGTCTGTAGATAAGGACAAGGTGTTCTTACATATATATAATATTACATATCTATATATTATATATAATATTGCAAGTACAAAGGAAATTTTACCATATAAAATGAAATTATTACTTTGTCCTAAAATGTGTTTCAGCACTAGGAAGAACCAGTTTCAACACGTTATTGTTCAGTACAGAGGGAAGAACAATGGGTGAAGTCAGGGGGACTTCTACTGTGACCAGGGACAGGACCCAGGGAATGGCTGGAGCTGTGTCAGGAGAGGTTTATGTTGGATATCAGGAAAAGGTTCTTCCCTCAGAGGGTGTTGGGCACTGGAACAGCTCCCCAGGGAATGGTGACGTTCCCAAGGCTGCCAGAGCTCCAGGAGTGCTTGGACAACACTCTCAGGGATGCCCAGGGTGGGATTGTTGGGGTGTCTGTGCAGGGCCAGCAGCTGGACTGGATGATCCCGGTGGGTCCCTCCTAACTCAGGACATCCCACGATTCTGATTCCATGGTAACACTTTGCAGCCCTGGGATGAACAGCAGTGAAAACCAAGCGGGATTTTAACATTTTAAGTTGCACATTTTATCTCTGGGAAGCCAAGGAAGTCCAAGGCAGAATGGAAACGTGAATCCTTCGATGTGTCCTCTCCTCATTATGAATCCCTCTGGTTTCCAGTAGAGCCATCCAGGGCTGCTCTGGAATGTATGGATGTGGGAAAGGTTGCGGAAAAAGATTATTTAAGAAACAGTATGCAATGATCTGATAAAAGATGACAACATAATTAATATCCTAGAGGAGGCAGAGTTAAAGCTCTATGAGCCTTGCATTTCTCATTTCCTGACTTTTGAGTGCTTAACTGCGCATATTTAATGTTGTATTAAAATAAAGGAGAGGCTCACGTTATAGGCAAAGAGCCCCTTTCCTGCTACTTGAGGATGCCGAATTATTTCACGGAAGATGCATTGTTTTGATGGGATCTGCATGATGTGAATTGAAGTGACATCAGCTGTGAGCCACATTTATAATTCTAATTTATAATATATTCGTAAATTGCGCTGTGCATGATTCTCTCCAGTATCAGAGGACGTGCTGCTTTCTGACAGACATCAGCTGAATGTGAAATCACAGAATCCCAGAAAGGTTTGGGTGGGAAGGGACCTTAAAGCCCATCTCATTCCAATGAGCAGGGACACCTTCCACTGTCCCAGACTGCTCCAATCTAGCCTTGGACACTTTCAGGGATGGGGCAGCCGCAGCTTCTCTGGGCAACTTTTAGACAGAGGCAATTCCATGGGAGCTGGTGGGTTGGAGCTGAAACTCCTGAAAGAGTTTTGTTCTGATGGAAACAAAAAGGGGCTGAGGCTGTTTTGCTTCTCTGCATGTGCTGTTCCATAGAGCAACTGGTTTGAACTGGGGAGGAAAACCTGGCCTGGGGAGGTGACCTAGAATGTATTCACAGCTTTGCTGCAGGGGACGGTGGAGCTCCTGTTGTAAGACTGAGCTGAAATGAGGTAAAGCTGCTTAGAAACAGATTTCCAAACATAAGGGTAGGTAGTGACTTCTTAAGAAGCACAGGGGAAGGGGCTCAGTGGGGATTATTCCCAGAGATGTCACCGAGACGCACTACAAATGTTTCCTCTCGTAACTTCATAGGAGAAAAACCTGAATTCCCAGCAGGTAGTGTCACTGCTCTGCTCTTTAATGTGCCTGCCTGGCTGTGCTGCCACCTCCCAGCTCTGGTGTCAAAGCCACAAGTCTGCACAGCCCTGCAGATGGAAGATCCATGTTAAATAATAAATTCCCAGATTAATGCACAGCGCTTGGAGGAGGTGGAGTGGAGGTGGAGTATTGAGGTGATGCTGGGAGAAGGGCAGCTCTGGGTGTCCATGCCCTGGGGTTGCCATCAGACTTGGGTGGCTGGAGCGGTGTCAGGGTTGGAAATCAGGAAAAGATTCTTCTCCCAGAGGGTGGTGGGGCACTGGAAAGGCTCCCCAGGGAATGGGCACATCCCCAAGGCTGCTGGAGCTCCAGGAGCATTTGGACAGCGCTCTCAGGGATGCACAGGGTGGGATTGTTGGGGTGTCTGTGCAGGGTCAGCAGTTGGATCAGTGATCCTTGCGGGTCCATTCCAACTCAGGACATTCTGTGATTCCATGAAATCCTGCTCTCATCCTCATGCTCTCAGGGCACCAGGGCTTTTTCCTCACATCTGAACCTTCTCTGTGTTCCAAACACCCAGGAAGGCTCTACCCAAGTACCAGTCCTTTGTTATGCAGCAGGACTGACCTGGAGGCAGAAGTGCCTTGGCTGCAGAGAAAATGCAAGTTAGGTCATTTTTTCGGGAACTTCAGGAGTTATAAGGCTACTGCATTTATTGTTTTGAAATTTGGACAAACCCTTGTAAAACATATTTACATCTGTCTCCCAAGGGCACTCCCCACAATGAGTATTCCTATCAGATCAATAAAGTGTCTGGATAGGTGTGAAGAGGAGACTGGAATGCACACAAATAGGGTTTAATGGACATTTCAGGCATTTTCACAGTCCCTGGCACTACTGATCCAAACCTGGAATAATTTTGTCTATGGATGTGGACCCGAACCTAGCAGGAATCAGATTAGACTCGGGTCTGTTCTGTGGGCAGGGAATTGCAAGCAGCTTTCTGCCATCATGAGGCCAATTTTCCTTCACCCAATCTGTTATTCTGGAAGGCTGAAAATTTTACAAACTGCATGAAAACACAGGACCAGGTGTGCTGGGGCTGACCAAAGGTCCACCCAGCTTCTTGCTCCCATGGCAGCCACCTGGGCTGGGCCTTCATCTCAGCCTAAACACGATGAGATGTGGGAAAAGCATAGCTCAAGTCTTCCTTTGTCAGACAAAACCAGGCAGGTTTGGAGATAAAATGACCAGAGCAGGAGATGAGATCTTCAGGTTAGAACAATTCCTTCCTTTTCCAAAGGTGTTAGGAGGAAAAGGACAAACTCTGGATACTGGAAGATTGTGATGTCATTCCTTATTATCTTCAAATAATAAAGAGGTGGAGAGGAGGTGTTGTCTTGGAGATTTAGAACAGATTTTAGAAGGAATTTGAGATCCTTCTTTGTGGATCCCTTTGATCCAGCACTTTTCAGACAGTGCAGCAGATTTGATGATCTGCCTGGTTGACCAGGCTGGGATGGAGAGCTCTTACTCTGGCCAGATTCCCAAAGCCATCTGCTCCAGTGCCCACTGGCAAATCCCAGCCTTTGGGGGTCTTATTGTATGTTTTGGGATATGCACAGTCCAGGCCTTCTGCTGGAGCAGAAACTTCCATAATCTGAGGATCTGGAGCCACTCCTCAGCAGGATTTGCAAGACCTTATGGCATGGAACAGGGAGAGATTTGGATGCCACAGAGAAGCTTGGCCAGGCTGGGGGGAGAACATCCTGAACCTTGCTTGGACGTGATTGTGGAAAAAGGAAAGGTTTTTGGTTTATTTTGCTGCTACAAACCTTTAAAAGTTGGTTGAGAGGCTAAACTCTGATGATGTGAATAAACCCCAACAGTGAGAACGAAGTAAAACACCCCCTGTCAGCAACATCCTTTCATTGGGATACAATAGGAACAAAATAATCCTTCCTTTTGTAAAGCCATAATTAATTTCTGATCACTGGTAGCATCCTGGATGTTGTCTTCTGCTATATTTGTACTCCTGACAGAGAGAGGAGTTGCAAACACTGATTGCCAGGCATCCAAATAATAAAAATAATAAAAAGCTGCCAGGTGATGTAAACTTTGGAGAAGAAATTTCCGTGAAGGGGACGTGAGTCAGGACTCTCTGTGCCATCACTGCCAGCAGGCTGCTATGTAGGACACCATGGCTTGTGTTCCCTTCACACCCAGTTTGCACCAAAATAGCTCCTCTGGCATCAAAGTCTGAGCTGTGGGAGGAGGAGGAGGAGAAGGAGGATCAGATGCTCCAGGTGCAGTTGCACGGCTGGGAAAAGAGGAGATCCTGGCTTCTCCTCTCTGCTGCTGCCCCCTTCCCCAATTCCTTTCCACTTGGATTCGTGTGCTGAGCCACTTCAGAGATCTAAAACAGCACAAAATGTTGTGGGTTAGTTTTCCACTGATGTGATTCCCTGGGCAAGTTTTCCAGAAGGCAACAAGAGCTCCAGCACCTACCTGAGAAGACTGGGAGGGCTCTGAGCAAAACCCTTGCAGCAGCACTTGTGCCTTTGGCCTGGGGACATCAGCACCTCAGCTTGTTGGAAAGGCATTTTGATTTTTTAAGTAACTCAGTGAATTGTTGGACTCAGCAGCCTTAGAGGTCACAGAGTCACGGAATGGTTTGGGTGAGAAAGGACCTTAAAGCTCATCTCACTCCACTCCCTGCCATGGGACACCTTCCACTGTCCAGATCGCTCTAAGCCCTGTCTAACTTGGCCTGGGACACTCCCAGGGATCCAGGGGCAGCCACAGCTTCTCTGGACACCCTGTGCCAGGGCCTCACCATCCTCACAGGGAAAATTCCTTCCCAGTATCCCATCTATCCCTGCCCTCTGTCAGCTTAAAGCTTGTCCTGTCCCTCTATCCCTTGTCCCAAGTCCCTCTCCAGCTCACCTGGAGCCCCTTTAGGCCTTGGAAGGGGCTCTGAGGTCTTGCAGGATCCTTCTTCCCTCCAGGTGAACACCCCCAGCTTGTTGAACTTGGTTGCTGGGCCAACCCTCGTGGGTCTTACTTCCTAACGGAATCCGATAGAAATTTGCCTCAAACCCATTAAGTTCATTCTGTGTGACATTGCTTTCAGTGACAGCTTTGAATGGGGGAGATCTAAGTCTGAATTCAAGGACTAGAGCAGGGCATCCTGGCAGTAATTCCAGATGAGTGGCCCAACGTCCTGGTACAAATATCGTTCAATTAAGAACGTTTTCCATCACATTCTCTCTTACAAATGTGGATGTTTTATTGATGCAGAGCTAAATCAAGTATCTGCCATCACTACACTCTCTTCCTCCACTCCCAGCTGGCATTTCATGCAGCACATATTGCAGTTTTCTTTTTGAACAGAAGCCTTTTCATCTACTGGAAAGCAGAAAAATGCCATAGGTGACATAGTTTAGCAGCATTAATCACATTAAATCTGTCTGAACTGCTGCAGATGGGGAAAAAAAAAAAAAGTCCTGTTTGCATGTCAGGGCTCCAGGAAAACTGATTTTCCTTTCAGAGATGAGATCTGCATTTTTCTTTCATTTAGTTTAAAGAGAACAGAAACTTGGGTTTGGAAAGAATTCCCTGGGTCAGCTAATGTGGTTCCTTGTTATTCTGGGCAAAAATCTCATGGAATCCTTCCCATAAAAATGGATCAAGTACCATCTCACACCTAGTGAGGTTTTTCTCCCAGTTATTCCCATTGTGAGGGGAATAACCTCATTTATCCAAGAGTAAAAGATTTTGCTCGTAATATTTTTTATTTAATTTCCACATGTCTTCCTGGCCAACTGAGCCACAGCTGTGGTTCAGATTCTCTCCCAAAGCCTGTCCACATCTGCTGGTTGCTCATCGGCCTTGGACAGGGGACAGAAATGCTTTGGAGGACCGGAATAACGTGGAATGGCAATTCTGCTTTGCCAGATGGTGCCATTTTTTAGGAGAAAACTGTCAGTCACTGCCTATTGGAATAACTCCTCGTGCCAACCACTACAACAAAGCTGATAATGGACAATTTGGGAGGTTGAAACCATGGAGGATTTAGGGATTTTCTTGCACTGGAGCTCGAGTGAGCTTTTCATTGGCGCAGGAGTCAAGGCTGCAGATTCCCTACACAGCACAAATATGGGGATGGAGCAATGAACAGGTGAATTGTCCTGAAGTTTAATCATGGAATCATTGGAAAAGACCTCTAAGATCATCCAGTCATAATGCTCTGCTGCCAAAGAGCAGGTGGAGAGGATCGGTGGCAGAATCCTCGGAGATGCTTGGATAGGTCCTACTGGCTTGCCAAAAAAAAGCTTATTTTGACAGCCAGTTTGATCCCAAAATCTTGGAAAGGCAGCATCCTGCCACTCTGAGGTTGGCTGATGCAGGTTCTGGTTCAGCAGCACAGTGGAGATCAGCTCCTAAGGCTTAGCGATATCATGGAGGTAGAAATCACCTAATTCTGAAAGATTTATCTGCAAATACCATCCAGTGGGAGAAGATGGATGGAAATGCCAGAGCCAAAGTGCCAGCCAAATGACAAATGACTGAAGACTGCTCACCCCAGCTCGTGTCATCAGCAGATAAATTAGTGGAATAATGTTTTCAGCTGCTTGATAATGTACAGGTGGAAAAAAAAAAAGCACAACAGTGCTAATTAATATGGAAGAGATTAAGAGATGCCCCAACCAGCCTCGGAAACTGTGCAGTGTAAAAGTTGCCTAATGTGAATAAACCGTGTAGGAAATGCTCTGGACAGTCCCACCAGCAGCCTGCTGTGGTCATGGAAGGAAATTATTAATGTCCATGTCTCTATCCAAGAGATTTCTTGGATGATTCTGTCCTTGGATTCCAATTGTCTTATTAAGAGGTGCATCATGGGTGAAGCTTGAAGGGCAGAGCCTGGTTTCATCCATGCTATTAATTACTACACATACTCCTAATTTACTTTTGTAAACAGGTTGGCCATGCGCAAACTGCCCTTGGGAATGATCCCTGGCTCCCCATCTTTGAAACCGTGCTGGGAAAGGATGGAAAAGGGAGTTAATGGGATAAAAACATGCTGTGGACTGCTCTAAACCCTTTCAGTTCTGATGATGAAGTTCCTCTCCCTGTGCCTATCACCGAGGTTGGAAAAGCCCTCCAAGATCCTTGAGTCCAACCAGTCGCAAGTGCTGCCAAGGCCACCACTGACCCATGTCCCCACGTGCCAGATCCACATGGCTTTTAAATCCCTCCAGGGATGGGGACTCCCGCACTGCTCTGGGCAGCACAACCCTTTGAGGGCCCTTTTTAGCCTTTTTTTTTTAAATAGTTGGAAGATTTTGCTTTTCATGCCTGGATTTAAATCTTCCTTTTTCATCCATTTCTGCGTGCTCAACTCTTGATGATCACTTGGTTGTTTTTCCATGGTTTTCCAATCCTCTTCATATTGCTCTTGGAGCTGTTGGCACTTCCAAGTGGCTGGAACTTGCAGGAGATGAGTGAGCTAGTGGGGGCCTAGAAAAAGGAATATTTGGTGCCTGTCTTGATGAGAAAGGAGGACCTGGCAGTATAGGCATCAACCACTCTAATTCCTATAAATATGCTGGCACAAATAATCAAAGCCTTCACAGGCACCCAGAAGATCCTTGTAAGCAAGGAAGGGCAACCAGGTCTACATGGAACTGCTGGAAAGTCTGTAGGAAATTTTCTGGAAGTCTGAAGTCAGAGAATTTAACAAGCGTTTTGATGTTTGCTCTGTGTCAAAGCAGAAAGATGCATTGAATGGAGCTCTCAGGGCTCTGGTTTAGACAAGACAATGTAACTCTGCAGTGGAAAACAGCAAGGCTGGGAGACATGGGAAAAGAGTGGGAAAATATCCTTTGGGAAAGCTGGAAATGGAGCTGCTTCTGCTGTGGGGCAGTAGGATGACTGAGAGAGCTGAGAGTGTCCAGCCTGGAAAAGAAAAGGCTCCAGGGAGGCCTTAGAGCCCCTTCCTGTGCCTAAGGGGGCTCCAAGAGGCTGATTGGACTATACTAAGTGCAGGACACAGTTTACACATGTAATAGAATTAATTCCTTTGGAAAAATCTGGTGAAATGAGCATTAATTACCATGATGGGGGAGTTGGAACTAAATGATCCTCGAGTCCCTTCCCACCATAACCACTCCATGATTCTATTTCCAGCATGTCTCCCCTGTGAACACTTCAGAGTCTCAACCTACAGAATCCTTTTATTCTATGTTTGGTTCAACTTCTTCAGGAGAATCACAATCTTGCATGGGAACTTGATTATCTCATTGCTGGAAATCCACCCCAGATGCAAATAAGAGCAATTTCTGATTCTTGTCTTGTTTTGTGGCTCTGGCTGTGCAGAAGGGGTTAAATCTCTCTCCCCATCCTGCACACACACACAGAGCCCAACACAACACTTTGTTCCATGTATCTGCTTGACAGCTTGGGAGAGTTTTGCTGGCATGTGGGAGAGACCTGCAGGAGTCAAGTGCAGCATTAATGTGAGTTCCCAGTGGCTTCGGGGGAAGCTCATTACTGACCTGGCTTCGGCGTCTTCATTTACAGTAACGCTTTAAATATTTAATCCATCTCTCCTTCTTTCCTGTCATGGGCCATTTTCCCTCAATTGATTCCTTGTTTGGGGCGGGGGGACGGGAGGGCAGGCATGGCTGGAATGCATTTATGTTAGTGGAATTCTATAAATTATCCTCATTAAGAGGCCTGGTAACAACAGGCCAGCATGGGATTCGTCAAAGTTTTGAGTTGCACTTTTTGTCTCAGGTTCCCAAGGCACTTCAGAGGCAGTCGCTGGGTAAAGGTGAGGAGCAAAGCTTTGCTGAAAGTTTAAAAACCAGAGGGAAGGGAAGTGGAAGGCTGCCATGGGAATCATGGAATGGTTTGGGTTGGAAGGGACCTGAAAGACCATCTTGTTCCCATGCTCCCACCATGGGCAGAGACACCTTCCACTATCCGAGGTGGGCTCCAACCTGGCCTTGGATGCTTCCAGGGATGGGGCAGCCGCAGCCTCTCTGGGCAATTTGGGCCAGTTCCTCATCACTTTTCCCAGCAAAAAGGTGCACGGCCTTCATGGCTGCATCTCCCGGGACTCCTCACCAGGTCTGAGGCTCCTGCGTGGTCGAGCAGTGCCCTCATATCACACCGTTCAGCTCTGCTGCAAGTACAGATGTTGCAACATCTGCTTTACCACCAGGCAAACAGAGGGACAGGCAAGGGAAGGGACCTGCCCCAGCCTCTCATTCTGCAGACTCATAAATCTTGTGTTGATTTTGGGGGATCACAGGTGAATTTTCCCCATGAGGGTTTTGGCAGCAACTTTTTTTGGTGGTATTTTTAATGAGATCTCTAAGCCTCGCTTTGTAATCCCATGAAATCAGCATCAGGCAGGATGTGAAGACAGTCAGGGAAATCATGAAAACAATATCACACCTCTGGGGTTGTAAAGGGGTCTTGGAGCACAGTTCTTGTTCTTGTTCGGGCCTTGTTCTTGATGACCACAAGATCACTTTATGAACCCTGTAAAGAAAGAGCTGGGAGGAGTTGCCTTTCACCGAGCCTGGCTCAGAGAAGAGAATAAAACCCTTCAGTAGCTGGGGGGAAAATGCTTTTAATGGGCAGGAAAAATGGTGTTTCAGCAAATGTACTTTGAAACAGAATCACAGAATGGTTTGGGTTGGAAGGGACCTTAAGGATCATCCAATTCCAGCCTCTTCCATGGCTCCACTAGACCAGGTTGCTCAAAGCCCCATCCAACCTGGAGAGGACAACAAAAATATTAAAAATAAATCAAAGCCCTTGCACATTTCCTCACTGTTACTGATCTTTATTTATCAGTCAGCCAAGAAATGCTCAGATGTGTCAGATATGTATTTAAAGTGTTCCCACAGCATCTGTGTTTGCACTGCCAATCGTAAATCTGGTGTCCTCACTTAGCTGGAACAACAAATTAAAAGAAAACACTCCCAAGCCTGACCTGTTCCCTGATAGCTCAGCATGAAGTGCTATCCCACAAGTGCCACAAGAGTTTTTGTGCAAATCCCACTGATCCAGCACAGAAGAAAGAGAAAGCCGGGTTCATGCTCTGTGGAAAGAGGGTATTTTCATTTCAAGGAAGATTTCTTTTCATCACAATACCTGATAATACCACCCATTATTAGACAGCTAAAACGCTCAGCCTTTGAACCCAGAAAATGGTGTAGGACTCAAGGACCGGGCTCTGTCCAACTCCATTTGTGCTGTCACAATTTAAGCAAGGATTTGAGGAGTGGGCTCTGAATACCTACAAATTGCAGAACAAACACTGCTGCTGTCATTATTGATGGTTTGTGTCCTTGATACAAGTGCTGCCTCTGAAGGAGAGGAGTATTCATGGATGGTCCACTGCTGACTTTCTTGGCACCCTTCATTTCAGTTTTGTTTGGTGAGTGCTGCAGGCTTTGAATGAAGATGCAACATTTCATTTACTCCCTTCTTTTCTTCCCTGGAAGCTGTCGAAGTATGAGAGCTGTGATTGTAATTGAAAACATCCCAACAAAGACTCAAAATTACTATAACTGAAATTAAAAATCGTATTCTTTAACTGCTGTTAGGCTTCACCTTGAAAAGCCATGCCTGACCTTCAAAGAAGAATTTCATGGCTAATAATAAGAAGAATTTGATAATTTAGCAGATGTTGACCATTCCTTTTCCTATGTGGTCACAAAGAAATCTCAGTCTTCTAATTGGAAATTCGATTTGCTGTGACCTGGATTCACAGTGAGGAATTCTGGCACCTCAGTCTTGCCAGCGGAGCTGGATGCTCCCCATTTCAGGGATGTCTGACAGTTCCTCTCAGAAATCTTTTCCCTCAGTTGATTGATACTTCAGCAAACATTAATTTGGGGGGGTGACATTTTCTGTGCCAGTTTTCTGCCTCCTCAGACTGATATTTTAAAAGTTCCAGCCAAAATTGTTGGGAGCAGGAAGCTGGAGAAAAACATGTTGTTTTCAATACTAAAATATTTCTCCCAGCCTGTCTATGAGGAGCTTTGGTACCTCCCTGCTGCAGAGCAGGGATCTGAATTTCAGGAAGGAGGCGTTTTTTGCGCATATCCTGGGTTTTTTTGATCTCCCTGTGGAAATTTCCCTGGCTTTTCTTAATTTGCAGACATCAAAAAACCTCCAAAACCTAAAAAACAACACACATTTGGGAGAGATGTCACAGCATTTAAAAGCTGAAGCCCTCAAGAGATGCTGCAGGGGATGTGTTGTGCTGCTCTGGCTGTGCCTGCTCCAGCACCACTGTGTGTTTTCCAAGAAGACAGGGATGCTCCTTCCCATCCTGGCTGGCGTTTGCTCTTTAAAAATTTGGGAGCAGGGTTCTCCTGGGGATTTGAAGAGATTTTAAAGTGATAAGGGACAAGCTGCCCTGCTAGAAGGCAAAAAAAAAAACCAAAAAAAAAATCAAATTTTAAGGGGGAAAGAAAGAGAATGTTGGGACAGAGAGAGGGGAACAGGAGAGGAAATGGGGGAGAAATGTTTTAGGGCTACCCAGAGACACTGGAGGGGGAGATGGGGCCAAGGGGGTCAGACCTTGGTGATGAAAGGGAAAAATAATTCCCATTTCTTGGCCCAAGGACTGTTTATCACACCACAATCCAACAGAGTGACTATTTAAATCATGGAATCATCGTATCCCAGCATGGTTTGGATTGGAAGGGACCTTAAAGATCACCAATTCCAACCCCTGCCATGGGCAGGGACGCTTTCCATTATACACAGCTGCATCCCTTCTCCTTTTCCCTGTTTTCAGCATCCCATACACAGCACATGATCCTGCAGCCTCTCATTTCCCAGGGAACACAGCTTGGAGCACAAGAGCCGTGTCAAACTCCCCAGAACAAAGTGCTTGGTGGTGGATTCCAGCATCCCAGCAATCCCAGGGAACATCCCCTTCTGCAGCGTCAGGTATTAGAGAAGGAGCAAGACACACTTGGAGAGGGGAAAAAGAAAGGAAATCAAGCTGCTTTCATGTATTCTTTGTAATTATTTTTCTCCCTGTTGTTCAGAATTCGAGTTTAAAAAAAGAAGAAAAAGAGGGAAAAAAAAAAAAAGAAAGGAAAAGAGGGCTCTAACATTTACTGGCAGTAATCATTGCACCATCTGCTGCGGGAGCTGCTTCCAGAACACACGTTCTCAGCTGCTGAGCAGTCAGCTCCCCATCCCTTCCTCTCAGAGACAGGGATGCCAGCAGTTCCTAAACTGTAACAGCATGAACAAGCCTTTTTCTTTTTCTTTTTTTTTTTTTTTTAATTTTCCCTCCTTTTTTTCCTCTTTCAGTTGCTGGAATTTTTTTTTTTTTGAAAGGCAGGAGAGTTCAGATTTTTTTTTTCACTAGATTGTTTTAAGACTGAGCTTTTCCTGATTTGAGGTTCTACATCTGAGCACGTGCTGGTGGTAAAAATGTGGAGAATTTTAATATTTTAATATTTCAGAGTGCCCCAAGGAGGGGTGCTTTGTAGCAGAGCTTCACTGGCACCTCGACTGCTCTCAAGGATGGATTTGTCCCGTGTTTCTTCTGGGGAGAAAGGTTTTCTGGTGGGATCCCCTCCCGCCTGGGCATGGACACCTCTGATTTCTGCTCTCGTGATCCATAACTGAGCTCAGCTCCAGCTTCTTGCCCTTATTTTCTTCATGCCAAGTCAGCACTGAGCTATTCGATATCCCTGCCTTCCTCTGACAGCCCAAATCCATCAGGGAATCACAGGATATGAACCAGGAGGAGATTCCTCACCACCAAACGGGCTGCAAGGAGCTGGGACATCCAGAGTTGCCCTCTCTGTGTTCCTGCTTCGCTGCCCTTTGGCTGGTGGGGAGCAGAAGCCCTTAAGGAAATACAGGACTAATTTTGAGGGCAGGGGGTGACATTAATTAGCTCATCCCGTCCTTGGGTGTTTCTGTGTCACTGACTCCCCAGTCTATGGCTCTCGAGCTCTCTGTTGTTGTTCCTCTCAGCAATAACAACCCACGGTCTCTATTTGTGCATTTGAATTCCGGATGAAAAAACATCCCTCGGTGCAAGCCCCTCTCCAGCCCTCCCACTGCAGAGCCAACGCTTCCCAAAGAAATGAGGCAGAGTGGGTGCAGGGCCCATTAGGCCTGTCCCAGGAGGCAGGGATCTGTGTGCTTACAGATGTGCTCACAGACAGAAAGCTGCATCAGGAGAAAGAATTCCTGCTTGACCAGCGGGATCTGTGCTAAACCACACGACTGGAAGTGCAGCTTTGTGGGGAGAAGGGACTGTGTGGGATGGCTTTGTGTGATTTTATCTGGGTTTCGCTGCAGCAAGAGCAGATTTACTCCTTCACAAGCAGGACAAATGGGGTTTCTCCCTCAGCCTCGTGCACTCGCTCTCAAGCTGGATGGGTGTTTTCCCACCTAGAAATCAGGGTGGTTTTTTGGATCAGCATTTGATCCAGCTGAACTGTAATTCATATCACAGGACTCAGAGCCTCAAAAGCACTTTGGGAATATCATCAAGGCAGTTCCTGTGTGCACAAGCCTCTGGATTTTCACTGAGACAGTCCCACCAGTTCTTTGCTGCCATTTAAGAAAATACAAATTTCTGGGGTCAAATGGGCCAGACAGATGATTTATAGAAAATATTTATTGTCCTCCTGACAGGAGATTGTGACACAGGACACATCAGAAGATGGACAGAAGTAGTAGTTGGGAAGACAAGAAATGGAGGATAAACTGAGGAAGCAGGGAAAAGAGAAAAATGGGAAGCTGTTTGGACCTGAAAGGGCTCCCAAATATTGATGCCTACTGCAAATTCTTCCTGTGCAAGGGGAACCCATCCACTGACCTCCCGTTGCTGTTAATGGAGACAGGAGCTCCTCCTAGTCCTATTGTTCCTCCCCAAATGATTCTTAGATGTAGGGCTGTGCAGTAAAGGGGAACAGGAAGATTCCCTGCAGGATGGCTGGTTTTTAGGACCAAAAGCCCTTTCCCACCCAGGGATGGGCAGGTGCTGGTGTTGTCACTGGGTGAGTGGCTGTGTCACACGGGCTGGGCAGGACAAGCTCAGCCATGGGACACAAAGCTTTGCTTGCTGAAGAAAATGAGGAACAGTCCGTGCTTGGGAGGTTGGGAAAGAACGAACTGAATGACCTCATTCCTTCCATGGATGCACAGATGCCATAAGTGGGGATTAAGGGCAGCAGATTTGAGACCATCCGTGGTGTCAGGCATGGTGGGAGAGGCCACGCTGACTTGTGAACTTGGATCTATCGCTTGGACGAGGATGGGAAATCCTTTCATGTGTTTTTCCTGCCCACTCCAAGTTCTCTGGGTGGTGGCACCCCCGTGGCTTCCCCTGGAGAAAGGACAGCCTGGCAGGGCTGGCAGCTGCTGGTGCCTTGATCACAGCGAGCGCCTGGACTGAGCGCCCTCGTTCCTTCCAAAATCCCTCCAAAATCCCTCCCAGGACCCCCACGGAGATGGACGCAAGGAGGCAGCCAAAGGGAAGCAGTTGTTCTCCAAAGGAAAGAGTCCAGGGGTGTTGCTAATACTGGGATTCCTCAGAGCAACATGTCCTGGGGCAGCTGCCGTGCCAGGAGAGGCACTGAACCACGTGCGGCTCCTCCAAACGCTCCGTTGGCTTCAAAGAAAGAAAAAAGGCAGGGGACGGGG
Source organism: Callaeas wilsoni (assembly GCA_013398955.1). Taxonomy (NCBI): domain Eukaryota; kingdom Metazoa; phylum Chordata; class Aves; order Passeriformes; family Callaeidae; genus Callaeas; species Callaeas wilsoni. The sequence goes on along the minus strand of VWPU01009616.1, from coordinate 138,518 downwards.
CAGAGACCCCAGTGGAGGTGAGGAGGTGTTTTTGGGGGGGCCCATCACTTCTCTTACTTGCTGTAACAGCCTATAAATGGACAATTTGGAGGTTTCATAATGCTCTTAATTAGGACAAACTTAAAAAGGACCACTTGGCATCCTCGGTGGTGGGAGCCATGTGCTACCTGCAGCAGGCCAAGTCCAAAATGAAACTGATTTTTCTCTCTTACCTACATTCTGCATTCAGGCAGCTGCTCCTAACAGGTGCTCGCTCTCTTCCTAGCAGATGGTGACAAAAAATGGGTTTGTTGGCAGGTTCTGCCACGGAGCAGCCTTCTTATCACACATATTGATGTGTATACAAACACACACGTGTTATCAGGTGTTGGGTTTCAAAAGGAATTCTCCTTCTGAGAGAAGGTCACTCACGTGGGGGGTTTAGCCAGGATGGTCTGTGCTTCTCTCTTTTGTTCCCTGGGTCTAAAGGCATTTTGGGACTTTGCTGCCACATCAAAACCCCACAAATATTTGGCCATTAGTTCAGACCTCCTGCTGTATCTGAAGGTGTTTTAGGAGGAACGTGTGGTGTTAGGCTGTGTCCCTTCATATTTATCATACATCCTTAATAGCTTAAATGGCAATTAACAAGAAATCAGGCAGGTTTTAGGTGGGGAATACCCTGATGTTTTTCTCCTTGCTCTTGGTTGTGGTAATATAATAGAAATGCAGAAATCATAGAATCGTAGAATGGGTTGGAAGGGATCTTAAAGATCATCTCATTTCAAGGATCTCCCTCCTTAAATAACCATTTAAAAACGTGCAGTGGAATAGAGACACAGCAATGCTTTTAAATAAAGAAATCCAAGTGCAGGGTTTTATCCTGGGAAATGCACCAGGGCTCTGAGTGCTGAAGTGTTTGAAGCTGCAGGGAAAGCAGAGGGACCCGGAGAGGATTTCTGCTGTATCCATCACCCAAAGAGAGGCAGCTGTCAAACAAATCCCTTTGGTTCTTGACTCTGCTTCCACCTCCCAGATTCTGCCTGGTGAGGGCTGTGAATTTGACAAAATGGTGCAAAGCAATGCCAGGTTTGGGGAACTGGGGAACTTTTCCTCCTTCTCTTCCTTGTGCAGGGAGCACCAGGCAGAGCTATCCTCGCCCTGCTTTGCTGCTCATTTCAAAGGAGCAGCCTGAGCCAAGAGAACCAGATGAGGGTGACATCTGGCCATGGAGCCTCTGCCAAGTCACTGCTGTTCTGTAGCTGGCAGGAAGATGATGTGCTGCAAATGCCAGGTTCTCTCTGAAATGTAAAGTGCATTCCCTGCATTTTCTTTGCTTCCTCTCCAGCCTCAATCAGCTCGGTATTTTGTTTTACTAATGGCCAAATTCAAATCTCCTTTCCAGACACATAAATCCATTCCAGTGGTGGTGGGTGGTTTATACAACGAGTGGGATTTGACCCTGAAGTCCAAAATGGTCTTGTATTTTCTAAGCTTCCTGACAAATTAACTTGTTGACTGTGAGTCTCATTCAAATCCCAGCCCCTGTGGGGTGTGTTTGTGCTCAGGGTCGCTAATCATATATATCAGAACTGTTTGTACCTAAGTTCTTGTAGGAGGGAGCAGGCAGATCTTGGGGCAGGTGGAAAAGCTAAAGAAGCTCTGGAGGTTTCCTTCACTGATACTTCTCTGGAAGCCTAAGGCGCACCCCTTTAATAAAAACATCACTACTGCTGGTCAAAAAGCTTGGGAAAGAAATCTGCTGCTCATAAAATGTAGGGACAGTTAAAAGAAAGCTTGTGGGTTTGGAACTAGATGAGCTTTAAGGTCCTTTCCAACCCAAACCATTCTGTGATTCTATGGTTGTAGGTGACCTGTACACACAGTTACTCCCTGTTGTGTCCAGAAGGAGTAGGGATGGTGTGGGAAGGAGCTGAAGCAGTAGGATTTACCCTGTTTCCTTATGAAGCATTTTTATTTTCACCCTTGCTGCTGAACTCTCACCATTTTTGTCAGATGTGAAACGATGCTGGGTTTGCAGCTGATGTTCCACCCAAATGCATCTTTTCCTCCTCTTCTGGTAAAACAGTTTTGCTGCATGTAACCAATTTTCACAATTATAGAAGAAAGGGGATTGTATTTAAACATTCCTCAATAACTGACAGGCTAGGAGAGCTGGGAGTGTCCAGCCTGGAGAAGAGAGGGATCCAGAGAGACCTTAGACCCCCTTCCAGTGCCTAAAGGGGCTCCAGGAGAGCTGGAGAGGGACTGGGGACAAGGGATGGAGGGACAGGACAAGGGGAAAGCATAACAATTTTATTTTTAAGTCCATCAAAAGTTACCTTCTGTCTACCTCATGGGAATAGGTGAGAATATTTTGAATCAAAATCAAGTTTTATCAGATTTGTCAAATAAGAGGGGATCTTTGCACTGAAAAGTATGTGCATAACTAACCATAACTAACTTGAAGCCACCAAGTTGATCAGAGGCGTGGAACATCTTTCCTGTGAGAAAATGCTGAGAGAATTGGGATTGTTCAGCTTGGAACAGAGAAGCTTTGGGGTGACCTAATTGTGGCTTCCTGGTACCTGAAGGGAGGCTGGAAGAAAGATGGAGAGGGACTTTGGACAAGGACCTGGAGGGACAGGACAAGGGGGAATGGCTTCCCCCTGCCAGAGGACAGAGTTAGATGGGATATTGGGAAGGAATTCCTGTCTGCGAGGGTGGGGAGGCCCTGGCACAGGGTGCCCAGAGAAGCTGTGGCTGCCCCTGGATCCCTGGGAGTGTCCAAGGCCAGAGTGGATGGGGCTTGGTGCAACCTGGGATAGTGGGAGGTGTCCCTACCCATGGCAGGGAATGGGACTGGATGAGTTTAAGAGTCCCTTCCAACCCCAAGCATTCCATGATTCCATGATCCTATGAATCACTTTCAATGCTATGTAAGTGCTCAAAAGGAAATATCATCGTGAATATCAAACTGAATCTGGGTATCTTTAGATTCTGTCCTTACAAATCATCCTATGTACCATCCAGGAAAACAATCAGTTAACTCATGAAAGGATCGAGGCAGTATTCTTTATTGTCTGCCATAAAAGAAATTGCTTGATATTATCCCAGTTCTTGAGAACAAAACTTATTTTCCCAGGAAAGATAAGGAACGGCTAATTCAGATTTTGCAGAGCACGTGCACCGTTATCGTTAGGAAGGAGCTTAACCAACCTGAAAGCAAATGCTAAATGATCCAGATCTTGGTCTTATTAAGCTTGTGTGTGTTTTTTCTACTACTTAAAAGCCTGAGGATCCGGGTAAATGAGATTTTCTGGAAGGCAAAGCTTTCAAGTTTACCTCCTTCTCTTTCTAAAGCACGGAGGCGATGCCTCTGTTTACGCGGAGCTCCAACGGAGCGAGTGCATCCCTGCTGCAGCGTTTCATGGAACATCCTTTGTTTATTCACACTGTGCCACTTTTAAACTTCAGATGTAAACAACAAAGACTTCTTTGTATTTCACACTATCTCATACTAACTACCTTCTGAAGTCCAAAGCCAAAACACTGTGGAATTTTACCCTCCTCACACTTTCTCCTGCTTGTTGGATGTGTTCTTCCAGCCTTTTCTATTTATAGTGGCTGGAAAACTACTTATCTTCTGATTAAAACATGCTCTGTTCATTTTCTCTTGACTTTTCAGTCCTTGGAATGGGATAAAATTGTATTGCCTGGTAGCCATTTCAAATATAATTTTAGTAGTAATTATGCATATATTCGATAACAGAAACAATTTGTCATCCTGAAGGCTCCAAATTGCTTTAAAGTATTCGGCCCGTCTCTGATTTGCTACATGGATTAAAAATCCAGCAAATATTCCACTGAAATCAGCTAGACAGAAAGGTCAGAAAGACCCAGGCTGGAAATGCTGCCTGACAACACACATTGGAGGGCAAAAGAATTTGGGTTCCATTTCAAACCAGAGTGGGATTTTTAGCTGGAAATTTCACAGAGTTGCAGCTGCACTGATCCTTGAGATCCAGCACTGGGATGTGCCCCTGTTTTATACCTCCAGGGAAAGAACCTCAATTTTCTGTTTCATTTGATGTGCAGTGTTGTGGTGTTTGGATCAGTCTCATGCTGGATCCATCTCCTCTCTGTTTGATGATGTTTGGAGAAGGCAGCCAAGGCTCTTTGCTCCCCTTCTCCCATTCTGTGCTTATCTCCGAAAAAAGGACATTATCCAGAAAACCAGAAAAACGTGGTGTTGATTTTTCCCTTTCCCAGGAACACCCTTTATCATCCCTTCCCCTTACAAGCAATATCTGATGGGCCATGCATTGGTGGTGGCCTTGGCAATGCTGGGGATGGTTGGACTTGGTGGTCTCAGAGAGCTTTTCTGGTATAAATCATTCTGTGATTTTATAATTCCCTTTTGCAGGAACATTCAATGGGTAACATAAATAGTTTTGCTGTAAATTGTTGTGAATATTAGGCCCATGTTGGATCCCTCTGAGATATTTCCTTATATAAGAAACCACCAACACAGACTGAAAATAAAGGTGACAGCAGCGAGTTTCGCAGGTGGGGCTTGTGGTGGGTGTTAAAGGTGAGCTGTTCACGTCTCCAGAGAGTGGACAGAAAAATACAAACCATCTCCCAGCTGTTTTGGAGGACGGAATGGTTTAGGGTTACAAAACAATGGCCATGGGAGGCTGAAGAGAAAATCCCAGCATGGTATTAAGTCAAAATAAGTAGCAGGGATGACAGGTTTCCCAACAATTTCCAGTGCAAGGATATTTCAGGTATTCCAATATAGCAAATTTTATGATTTTAGCGGTAAATATTTGTGCATGGTCTCTTGTCGGGAAGTTTTTCCCTCCAATCACAACAGAAATAATTTCTGGATTTTTTAGGATGAGTTTAGGTGAAGATAAATTGTTTCTCTGGAAAACTCATATGTTTTCCTGAGAAACTGCCATGCTTATATATCATGGAAGAAATACTTGATGTAAATCCAGTGAGAAAAATAAAATGATGGCAATGTAACGGCAGGGCTGACCTGAGCCCTCTGGCTTCAATATGGCAAATGAACATTTTTTGCTCCTTCATAGCTGCTCCCCTAAATAAAAAATAATTGCAGAGCCTTCCATTTATTGCCAAGGGCCCACACCCAAGGGAACACCACGAGCTGCTCTGCACTTGGAACAAAATGTGGTCCAGAGATAACTGAATTAATGGAGGTGGGAAAGTCTTGTCAACACAGTATTTATATGTGGAGGGTTTTATTGTGTCCACAGGCAGCTGGAGCTGCCTGATCTTAAAGTATTTTTGGACCTGAGTCAGCTTCTCAGAGTCAGCCAGGGCCAAACCTAGTGGAGGCACGACTTGTGGCCTTCAGTGTGGAAGGTTCTGCTCTGAGCTTCCCTGCTCCATGTGTGAGTCGTTTCCCCCATCCCAGCTTGGCCCTGGCCGTTGTTATTTCAGGAATATGGGAATAATGGATGAGTGATTAGTGGAGGAGACTCTGCTGTCTTCAGCCACGGAGGAGATTTGAGCTTTAGATCACTGGAAGTCAGGACGGGGCACGAGTTTTCTTAGGCATCATCAATTATCCATGCAGGATGTGCAGTAAGAGCCTGTTTGGCTGCGTTAAAATTGGCCAGACAAACAGAATTTCCATCTCTCTCAATGGCTCCTTCAACACCTAATTAGCTCCCAGATGCTACTGGAGCAAGATGTCTTTTATCTTTGCTAATGTTATCTCCCTCTACCTCCTAAATGCCCGCCCGTGCCATTCCCCACTTTCATCTCTCTTCCCTCAGGAGAAAACAGGATGGGTGTTCAGGAAGCTCCACACTGAAGGTCAAGCTTGTAAAGACTCTGGGTCAAGCTGATCCTGTTAAACCAGGCAGTATATGGAGCAAAAAAGCTTTGAATCCAGAATGAGATGGATATGATGGAGAGCAGGATACAACTTCCTTCCTATGCACGTTCACAGGATCCGCATCCAACAGGAAAAAATAGAATTGCAGATTCCATTTCGCTGTCAGTTGCATTTAAGACGATTTAGGACAAATTCAAAGCTCCTCTTTTCTCATTGTGGGAGAAGGTAGCACGAAATCTGGCTGGATAAATGTGATATTTCAGCTGGCAGAGCTCATTGTTGTGGGCGACACTCAGGTTTTACACTCAGAGGTAAAATAGGAGGAAATATCAGCCTAACTGCACTCCTGGTCCTCCCTAGACCCTCTGAGCACAACCACTTGGGGCTTTGTTAATATCAGGCTATCATCCAACTGTGATTTACCTTGGCAGGGCTGATGGATATCCAAGCCCAGCAATTCCTTCCTCTCTGGCAGGGAGGAGTGACCGAACAACCTGCTCCAAGCTAAGTGGTTAAGAGGGAAGCATTTCAGAGAGAGCAGATCTTCAAAGAGAGGGAACACACTTTATACACACACCCAGCTTTCCCTAAGGCTCCTGGAGCTCTGTCTCCAGCCAGGATCAGTTTACTGCATTCCAGTGACGTGTTCCATTGTGTGGGAGATTTATCAACAGGGAAAAGCTCTGACAAAGTCAGTGTTGCAGATTCATGGATGAGAATTGGTTTTCTCCAGCTTAGATTTTGTACTTTCGTCTTTTTCTATCCTATTTCCTTCTTACCTGCATTTTCTCTGTGCTGCACTGGAACAATACATTGCTAGGAAAAAATTCCAGCAGGTTCTTGCAGCAGCACTTCTCCTCTTTGGCCAGGGAATGGGTAATCCCTATAGGATGTGTCCTGGGCTGCATCCAAAGCTGTGTGACCAGCAGGTCAAGGGAGCTGATTCGACTCTGGTAAAACCTACCTGGAGCTCTGTGTCCAACTCTGGGGTTCCCAACATGAGAGGGAAATGGAGCTGCTGGAGTGAGTCCAGAGGAGGCCACGGAGCTGCTCCAAGGGCTGGAGCCCCTCTGCTCTGGACCATGGCTGGGAGAGCTGGGGGTGTTCCCCTGGAGAAGAGAAGGCTCCAGGGAGACCGCAGAGCCCCTTCTAGGGCCTAAAGGGGCTCCAGGAGAGCTGGAGAGGGACTTGGGACAAGGGGTGGAGGGACAGGACAAGGGGAGATGGCTTCCTACTGCCAGAGGGCAGGGATAGATGGGATATTGGGAAGGAAGTCTTGCCTGTGAGGGTGGGGAGGCCCTGGCACAGGGTGCCCAGAGAAGCTGTGGCTGCCCCTGGATCCCTGGAAGTGTCCAAGGCCAGGTTGGATGGGGCTTGGAGCAACCTAGGATAGTGGAAGGTGTCCCTGCCCATGGTCTGGATGATCTTTAAGGTCCCTCCCAACCCAAACCCCTCCATGATTGATTCTATGACATTTTTCTTCAGATTTAGTCCCACAGCAGCTGGTTTTCTCTCCCAGTGTAGAATCTGTGGGTTTCAACATTTCTGCCCGTAGACCCATGTGCCCATTCTGTGAAAGATGAAGAATTTGTACCCCCATGATTCCATTATTCCCAGTCTTGATCTTGCCCAATTTGCCAGAGGCACTCTGCAAAGAGACTTCTGAGACCAGACAGCTTCCCTGCAAGGATATTAATAATACTTAGGAATTACACAGCACTCCAAACCCTGTGTGAGCATTAGCTAATTGTGCAGCACTCCACAGCCCTGTGAAAAGCATTTGCTAATCAATTCCAGCACCACCTATCAAATGCATCAATACCATGGAATCCACTGGGCAGAGGTTGCTGGAAACAGGGGAATGTGGAGATCTGGTCCCAGTCCATGTGGTAGCTGGGGTTGGACTTCAGCACTTGCCAGCCACTGCTCCCACATTTCCCTTGGCAGGGTCCTTCTTCCTGTCATAAACACATGATTTCCAAAAGCAGGTCACCTACAGGCTGGGAATGCAGATTTTACCAGATAATCAGGATTTCAGCCCATTGCAGGGCTTGTAGAGGTTGGTAGCATCAATTAATTTGGAAAAGCCAACATCAGTAAGTGACATAGAGGAGACTGGACCCCGTGTGACAAACTGAGCTGTTCCAGCCAACTGAAGGCAGCACAAAGGAAACAATTTCAAATCATATATCATCGATGACACAGCAGAGTGGGCTGAACTGACAGAAAGGAGAGGGAAGGGAAGGAGAAAATAAATGAAGGAGAAAATAAAACATTGGTAATTGCTCATTCCTCCGGACCAAAGTTAGCTCCTCTGGATCAAGTGAGCCTGTAAAGCTGAATTTCGGCTCCCAAACCTGCCAGCAACTAATCCACAAACATGGCAAAGTCAGTTAAGTCATTTTCCAGTTAAAAACATCACAGGAATCAAGTGTCTAGGATGCCCACAGCCTCCCATCCTAGACAGTTCATGGAACTAATTCCTGCAGGTCTTTTCCTCCATAGTGCAGCTCCTCTAATTCTTAGAACTTTTGGAAAAAGAGCTGAAATTCAGGATTGCTGCTGCTGGTGTGAAATTTTGAGTAGACACTGCAATGAAGGGAGAGCTCAGCAGATTTTATTTGGTGAGATTATTGTCAGAGTTTGACATCAGGGCTGGGTGATGGTACAGAAGCTGGCACCCATGTCAGGATGCTCTGTGGTGTTTCCAACATCAGTGATTTTTCAAGGAGGTTTTAGAAATGCAGCGGCTTCGTGCGACTCACTGGGACACGAGACAAAGTGGATGGATGTTGGTATAAGCTGGTTTATGAAGTGTCTATTGAATCAAACACAGGATGATGCCGTTTTTATTAAAAGCCACAAAATGCTTGAAGCCAATTAATACTCCCCTGCTTTACTAATGCCTCTGCTCAGAAAATTAAATGGTTTCATTTAGCAAAACCAATTTTAAAGCCTTTTTGTCAAATTTATAATGACTTTAGCATGAGGAGACTCATGTCTTGCACACATAATACAGGTTTTTTTGAAGAGAGCGGGTGCGTAACGAGGTGCCACGTGTGCAATAAGAGGAAAGCTGCTCTTCTGAGTGAAGAACTGGTTATAAATAGGAAATAAAAGGTACAAATAACTGTGCAGTTTCTGCAGTGAAGAGAGATTAACCTGTCTTGAGAAGCTGTGCAGTTCAATATCCTCACAAAGAGGATGAAAAAAGGGAGACAGGCGACGGTGACGCACCAAAAACCCGCTGAGGGCTTGGAGTTATTCCAGGTGAGCCAAAGTAGACACGGCTACGAAAAAGTTGCAGAAGAATCTGACAATACCAAATGTGTGGGCACAGAAAATAGCTGCTGAAATTCCATGTCAATAAAAGTCAAGTGCAGGCACAATGAGAGGGTTTAAATTAGCCCGGGAAAGAGGTTCTGGCGTCATTGCAGATGGTGCTTTGGAAACATCTGCTCCGTGCTCAGCAGAGGTCAGGAAGGCAAGTGGAATGCAAAGAATTGCTGGGAAAGAGCCGGGGAACGAAAGAGGAAATGTAAGTACAGGGCTGAATAAATCTGTGGGGCTCTTGAGCACAGTGGAATTCCAGTCACCCCGGTGACTGCAGCAGGGAAGGAGAGCTGGGAGAGATGCAGGAAAGGGTGAGAAGGCTGCCCTGGGTAATAGCTTAGGAGTGAAAGGCTGTGGGTCTGGCTGAAGACATGAATGGGCAATATTAAGGTGCAAAATCCAGATTGCTATGGAGAGAAGGGGAGAAGGAATTGTATTAGGAGGCCATCAAGATGATCAGAGGGATGGAGCAGCTCTGCTGTGAGGAAAGGCTGAGAGAACTGGGGTTGTTCAGCCTGGGAAAGAGACAGATTTGGGGTGACCTTTGGGCTTTCCAGTGCCTGAATGAGCCTACAGGAAATGTGGAGAGGGACTATTTACAAGGGCCTGGAGTGGAAGGACAAGGGGGAACAGCTTCAAACTAAAATAAAGTAGGTTTGGATTGGATGTTGGGAAGAAATTGTTCCCTGTGAGGGTGGGGAGGCCCTGGCACAGGGTGCCCAGAGAAGCTGTGGCTGCCCCTGGATCCCTGGCAGTGTCCAAGGCCAGGTTGGACGGGGCTTGGAGCAACCTGGGATAGTGGGAGGTGTCCCTGCCCATGACAGGGGGTGGAACAGGATGATCTTTAGGATCCCTTCCAATCAAACTGTTTGGGATTCTGTGATTCAGTGTTTTATGACAGAGATGACAGACAGATGACCACTCTGGTCATCAATGGTCAGGCAGAAGTTTAAAGCAAACAGCAGGAAATGAAATTTCACAGTCTGTAAAGAATTAGGAAAATCATCCAACACATCTTTTACATGCTGAAAGTACAGATTGGCTGAAAAACTTGTAGTGCTGAGGTTCCCAGTGCTGGCTTTGACACGTTCGTGATCCTGGCGGTCTTCTCCAACTTTAGTGATTCTGTGATTCCTTGCTCCTGCTTCAGTCTCTCCCAGTGTCCTGAGCTGGCCGTGTCCCCTCTGCAGCCAGGTGAGATTTGGGTCCTGGTTTGGTTTGGCCCCTTACTGGTGGAATCTGACAGGATTTTTGGGTTGGATTATAATCAGTTAAAGGATCTCTTGTGATGTCGCAGTGACTTGGCAGTGTTGGGTTAACAACTGGAGTCGATGATCTTACAGGGCTTTGATCTCTTCTATGACAAAAACCACAGAAATTCTCTGAAGGAATAAATTCTCTTTGAATTGCAGTGGAAGAGTGGAGGGGAAAATGATCCAATGGTTCCTTAAAAATTTTCTGCACTGAGTTAAAAATCCCAAGGGTTAATTGCAACATGGTAATGAGAGGTCCCGTTGGATGGCTCAGGAATTTTGAGACAGCGAGGATCAAAAATTCTTCTAGAACAGGATTATCATCAAATTATATCAGCCTCAGTGGCAGGAAATCAATCCAGAGTGGGCTGATTTACACCTGCCGCAGCCAGCACATCCTGAACTTCCCCATCTCTCCCAGTGATGTTTTTATCTTCACATCAACACTGTCAGTGCGAGGAAAATATTTTCCTCCTTAAAATCCAAACATCCCAGGTGGGATTTGGCAGAGTGTCAGAGCCTGGGATTCCCACTGCTCCTGACAACAGGACCAAAGTGCAATATAAGGACTCATCTTGGGCTCTGCTTTATTCAGGTTTTAATGGACTGGGAAGGGATAAATGATGTTTATGCCCTCTTGTGGTGCCTCATTGAACGGAATGGATTTCCTAACTGACAAAATGAGGCCAACCATGGAAAAGTCCCAGGTTAAAAATCTGTAACAAACACCGTTTTGCACAGTGGGAAGATCTCTCCCCCTCCAGCAGCAGCCTCATGACTCAGGGAAGAGGGAGAGGCCAATTGTGCCTGCATTTGCAGCAGCAGGTAAATGAGTAATGCCCACGATGGCAGAGTTTGTGCCATCTTTTGGCAGTGAAGATCATTCCAAAGTGTTTTTTCTGTGCTGGGAAGGTTAGAAAGTGAAAATGTGCTTTGTAAAAGTGGCTGTGTTGACACCTCTTTGTTTTTGGTGCTGTTGATGTGTTATGGTACAAACCTCCACATGTTTTATCTTCTTCACTCACACGTCTGATGGGTGAATAGCCTGATTCCCTTGGGGCAAAGCCTGTCCCACAGATGGAAAAATATGGTTGATGATTTTACACGGAGAAATAAGGCCAGATTCCTGTGAAATTTGGCTTGTGATCCCAATTCATTGTGTGGGAATGCAAGGAATTAATGAGTCAACACCTTCCTAAGGTATGCTGAGAATTCCAGTGCAGAGTCGGGAACTTGGGGCTCTCCCAACTGGTCAATCATGGATTTTGTATCCATCTTAATACTTCATGCCTGACCGAAGACTGAACACAGCAGAACGTGTCCTCCAGACAGTGAAATTATGGGAATAAATCAGATTAATGCTCTCCAAAGCCCAGCAGCTGCTGTCAGTCTGTGGACATAGCTTGGCTGTGCTGGGGCAGGACCTGGGAAACCCTGGTGTGGGAAATTTGAAGACTTTTTGTCCCAAATAATCACCTGTTGTTTAAGTCCAGTATTTCCATTGCATGTCATCCTTGCCTCTTCTCAGTTATGTAGGAAATGAAAGAGGAAAGGAATGATTTCCTTTTCACTTCCAGGATGAGTAAACCCACAATACTTGGTTTAAATGGAAGTACTGGGTTTAACCGGGCTAGGCTTAGCAGGGACTCTCCGACAGGATGGAAAATATCGGAATGAGGGTCTCCATCTCCAAAGATCTTCCATGACCAGTGTTTTTTGGGATCAAGGCTGCTGTCATTCATTCTGTCATGTTGAAAGAGGATGGATTCAATGACTTAAAGCAGATTCACAGTTTTGTGATTCCATGTGATGATTTCCTTTTATTTGGTTTATTTATTTAATAGTATGATGAGGTAACAAATATTTGTCTGGGAATGCTAAATGCTGACCCTTCAATCAATTCTATCTACATCTGGTATTTATAACTGCACTTTGCAACAGGGGTCTGACATTAATTAAAGTGCTTATTAGATTTTAGCATGGACTTCAGAGCACAAGTTGTGTCCCCACTGAGAAGAGAATTGTCTCCAAAACGTTGGTGTTTACCAGTTTCCTTGGGAAAGGACAATGCAGTGGGGAAAATGTCACAGCAATTCATCTTAAAAAGAAATTCCCTCTGTCAGAAACCTCTCAGGAGTTTCAAATTCAGTTATTAGGATATCAGAAAGCAATTAAGTCCAATTTAAAATCCCCACCCACATTCTGTTTTCTCTTCCTGCCAAGTGATTATTGCTCCTGGTCCACGTATTGGCGAATCTTTCTGAAATGAACCATAATTTGCCTTAAAACGTAACACTTTCTGGCCAAGATGGAACTTTTCTCTTTGAAGAATGAGTTTGCAGTGACTCTGTGGAAAAAAAAAAAAGCCCAGATACTCTGATTTCCCAAGGATGTCCTTGGGGTTGAAATTTCACTCAGAAATTCTTCTTGGACAAGGACATTGGGGGTGGATTTTGAAGCTGAGGCACCTTCCAGGGGAGGTTCCAGGACACTGCAGCTTCCCAGGGTGGATCCGAGTGTGCTCCCACATTTGTTTTCCACTTTCACTGATGGCACCACAACCCTGCCCGGGTTAATAAAGAGAATAAAAGTGTGGCCGTGGCAAATTAAACAAATGAGCCATTAAAAGGGGATGGTTCACTCCCTCTCTGTGCCCACAATGTCTCCGGGCAAAGCACCACGGGAACAGGGATGAAAGGCTTTCAGGGATGAGCTGGGAATGTGGTCCATGCACTGAGAGACAGCCTGTGGCTCCGTCAGGGAGGAATCCTAACGTCATTCACAGCAGGGAAGCCAGCAAACCACTAATGGCTTTCCATGGTCTTTCCTGACAGGTGTTGACGGAGGGAGGCTTCGGCCCCATCACCACGGAAATCCGGGAGGCTCCCGAGTTTTATTACGCCGAGGAATATCACCAGCAGTACCTCAGCAAGAATCCCGGCGGATACTGCGGCCTGGGCGGGACGGGGCTCTCCTGCCCCACTGGCGTCAGGAAATAGCCTGTGCTTGCTCCACCACCTCCACTTTCTTGTAGGAAGCTTGGAAAAAGACCAGGGACCCCGGTGGATGTTCCCACAGCATCCATGGATAAAGATTTGGATGTTCCCACAGCATCCAGGGATAAAGATTTGGGAGTCTGCTGGGGAGGCTTTCTGTAATCATAACAGTTTCCTGTTCGTTGACATCAAAAGCCAAAGTAGAGGCAGGAATTGCTCCCATGACAGCTTCTTGCTCTGTGCAGCTCCCGGGGTTTCCTTGTCATCTGAAGAGGTGGAAAGAGATTCAAACTTCCAAAAGTCTGGCTCGAAATACTGTTAAAAGGGTGAATTAGGAGGTGGTTGCACCCATAGCAGCTTTGCATTTCCAATGCCTTTGGACTTGTTGATTTTCTTGTGTTGATTAATTTCCTGGTGTTCCCAGAACTTTGACTTCTGGAGATGTGGTTGGGTTCTTTACCTGTCACAGCCCTGGAATTTGATGTTTTTGGGGATGATGAATTGATCAGATCAGTGATTTTCCTACCACAACTCTGCTTTCACAGCATTTAGTACCACTGTAGTGCCTATTTTCTGAAATGATTTTAGCCAGAAAAAGTCAAAATTGTAATGTGATGCTTCTTTTTGACAGTTCCAAGAAGTGAATAAACACAAAAAGAAATGGGTTTTGTTTCCTGCTCTGCAATAAATTACAGATCAAGAAAAGAACAATGTTCTCTGTGATGTGTTCCAAGTAGATATCTGGGTAGATCTAAAAAAAATTATCAAGTATTATAAAACGCTGCCATTTGCTAATAAAACACCAGGGCTTTTAAATCTGTATCATCAGGCATGACAGTACAGAGGAGTAGAATTATCCCTAGTATTCATTATTTGTACTTTAATAACTTGGGGAGCCCCCACCAAGAGTGGGCTCATGGCAAACGTAACTTGGGGCAGTTTCCAGTGAATGTGCAGTCAAAAGAGCAGGACAGACAGAAAGAGAAAGAACAATCAATTTGGGATTTATTGATGAGGTTCTCAGATGCAGACTCAAAGCTGCAGACAAAGGAGGCAGGGATGCATGGTTTATCTCATATGGAAATGAGATCCTATGGGTCCGGAGCTCAAGGAGTGAGCCCATTTTGAGGGACAGGTCGTGGGACACAGAGACACAAATCCACAGCACCTCCTTCTCCACGGCACTGCTCTCCATAGATTGGTTTGATGTTTCCTGCTCACTAGCTAAGCTTTAAAGCTCAAAAAGGCCCAAACCAGTTCCCTGAGCATCTCCTGTACCTACCCAGCAGATCAGATCGTGCCCCAAGCTTGGAAAGAGTGAAAATGTACCCCACAAAGTCAGTGTTTGGGATTGTGAATCCAGCGCTGCAGCCCTGCCTGCTGTTTCCAAAAACGGGCAGTAAGTCCTTGCCAGAAAAATCAGCTCCCCATCTTCCCTCGCTTCTCAGCTGATGCTGAGTTCATCCTAGTCTCAAAATCCAGGGGAAATCTGTCTTTTTGGCAGACTACACCTGGGTCAGGCTTACAGAAGCTGCGGCAGGCAGGATTGCCCTCTTAGGCTCTTTCTGGAGATGCCCCAAAATGTGCCCACACTGCACTCGGGATTTTCGTTGCTGTGGTAACTGATCCTGTCCTTAACCTGTCCTGCCATGGAGTTGTTCCAGTGCTCCCTGCCAAGGAAACCAGCACTTGTGTCTCATTTCCTCAGCATGAGGTGACAGAGAAGCAAAGAAGAGAGGGAAATAAAGTTTTACCCTCATCCTATGCATTGTGAACCTCCGCGAAATCTAGACTCTGATGCAATAACTCCTGATGTGCTCCAAGGCAAAGCATTTCGAGTGCTGAATCATCTGGGGACTCATAAAATGCCTCTTGGTTCCCTTCCTTTCCTCTCCCTCCCCTCCTACTCCATGCTGTAGCTGTTGTTTTGAAACAAGCTGGAAAGTCTTTGGGAAAATCTCTTATTATAGATATCCTCAAGTCTGAGCCTGGCTGAGGTTTTTTTTTAAGTCCTGTCCTGATGGAAATGATGCGTTGGTCTAAAAATCAACATAATGGGACCATTGATGCTACAGTTGGCCCACACCAAAATATTTTGCTACCACAGAATTATTTATGGACGTCTTTGATTTGATTTTGATTTTGATTTGACAGTTTTGATTGGGCACTCTTTGAAAATTGTCTTTTGACAGAGCTGCTGCTTTCTCCTACAAACACAGAAACCCAGGATGGTTTGGGTGGGAAGGGACCTTGAAGATCATCCAGTTCCACCCCCTGCCATGGGCAGGGACACCTTCCACTATCCCAGGTTGCTCCAAATCCTGTCTAACCTGGCCTGGAACGTTTTCAGGGATGGTACAACTCTCCTGGCCCTGTTTAAGTACATGCAAGTCAGTACACCAGGCATGGTCTAACCGGAGAGAAAATCAACAGGAAATGAGAAAATTAACAGAAAATGCTGATAGGCTTCGGAGATGAAGTTAAAAAAGTTAAAAGCTGATGCAGGATCAGCTCCTGAGGTCTTCAAGGATGGTTCAAGATCCAGCAAGGGCTACAGCACCCGGCTCATGAAATCCGCTATTACCGTATCCTGTGAAGTTAGCCTGGGATACAGACAGGAATTTCACTTCTGCCCTGTCCCCGTTAGAGCTAAAGGAAATCACAAACCTTCTGGAAATCCCTGAGCTTTCCCTCAGTGACCCTTTTGCCTTAGGAAGGAGCATCCAGCTGCTGCACCAACAGGAACGAGCGGGTGCTGTGATGTCACCTGGGGTTGTGTTGACACGGAATGCAGACGGTGTCCTGAGGGGCCTGCAGAGGCATCGCTGCTTCGAGAGCTGTGGGAGAGTGTTGGTCCAGGATGGACTGAGATGCTGCTCCTTACCCTCTCCTGTTTAGCTTCCCTGACCAGCAGTGTCCAGGCAGGTTTTGTTTCTCAGCATTCTCAGCACAGAAGAGCTGCAGGATATTCACATGTGGGTAAGTGAAATAGGTCTTGGCTTATTCCTTCTGCTGAGGGAATAAAGGTGTGGCTCATGCTGCAGCCTGATGCACCTTCCACTCCCTAAACAAGGATTTTATCCCACCTGCCTATGGGAAATGGTCAGTGGTCCCTCCCACCCCAAATGCCTGGGCAGTGCTTGGCGGAGTTTAGGTTTGGGAAGGTGACAGGGATGTCGCGGACTTTGGGAGAGATCAAATAACAGATCCAGAGAGAGCATTCTCACCCTTTACTCTGCTGAGACCCCACCTGCAGAGCTGCCTCCAGCCCTGGGCTCCAACAGCAGAAGGACGTGGAGCTGCTGGAGAGAGTCCAGAGGAGGCCACGGAGATGCTCTGAGAGCTGGAGCCCCTCTGCTCTGGAGCCAGGCAGGGAGAGATGGGGATGCTCACATGGAGAAGTGTCCAGGGAGACCTCAGTGCCCCTTCCAGGGCCTAAAGGGGCTCCAGGAGAGCTGGAGAGGGACTTGGGACAAGGGATGGAGGGACAGGACACAGGGAATGGCTTCCCACTGCCAGAGGGCAAGGTTAGATGGGATATTGGGAAGGAATTGCTCCCTGTGAGGGTGGTGAGGCCCTGGCATAGGTTGCCCCGCGAAGCTGTGGCTGCCCCTGGATCCCTGGAAGTGTCCGAGTCCAGGTTGGACAGGGCTTGGAGCAACCTGGGATAGTGAAAGTTGGAGTTGGAATGGAGTTGGAAAAATTGTTTTTAAATCCCTTCCAACCCCAACTATTCTGTGATTCCGTGTTTCTCTGGTTCCATGGATATTTGTGTTTCAGTGCTCAGGGATTTCCTGCCCCTGCCTTTCAGCAGCACAGGCTGTGACACTGCTGACCATGTCCAACATGTCCCTTTGTGTACCCCGGGTGTGGCCTCCGACCATCCTACGAGTCCTTCCAGAAGACTGGCAAGAGGATTGGTACAGGGACAGGCGTCAAGCCTGGGGAATTCCCATGGCTCATGAGCATCCAGAGCCACGGGAAGCACATCTGTGGAGGCACCGTCATCAGTGCATTGTGGATTTTAACTGCAGCCCATTGCTTTGCAGAAGAGCTGTGAGAGCTCCAGGGGTGGGAGGGCAGCCTGGGCACCGTGGGGGGATGACATTCCTCCTGGTGGGTGCAGGATGTGCATCTCCTCGGGGTCATGTGCAACATTTGTGTGACTGAGCACTGAGAACAGGGATTGTCTCCTTTGGGGGAAACAGGCCCGTTTTGGAGCACAGAAATGTGCAGAAATCTGCATAACCAGGAGAAGCAGAAAGGGAATATTTTGAGGGATGGCCTGAGCAGCCTTGGATAAATACCCCTAATGCTATTCTGATGGCTCTAGGCATTTCTTGTGCATCTACACCTCTTCCAGTAACTTGTAAACGGTGATGTGTTCCATTCTACCTCATTGTATCCCACAAATTACCTTTGCTTTCACACCGCAAATACCTTTACCTCATGGAGACTCTGAATTTAAAACACCAAGTTCTGTATAAATCAACTCCATGCAGTGCCCAGGGGCAGAGTCCAGCCCTCTGTCAACCCCCTCCAAAATGAGGCAGGTCCGACAACCGAGACTGCTCGGTGACAAATGACCTGTGGCAGCACAGCCTGGAGCAGCTGGCTGGGGACAGCAGGGTCCGAGCAGCCAGCCCAGGGCACAGAGATCCAAAAGATCCAGCCCATTCCATCTGTTTGGTAGTGACTGGGTTATTTATAACCTGGCTGCATTCACATTCTACCTCTGCACCTCTCTCCCCTGGAAATTATCCTTTCCTAGGAGTGAGGGTAAATTCCTTGGATATTTATAGCTGAACTGCCTAAGCCATTAACCTGCCCTGCTCTGGGGGATGAGGCACCAAAGTTTATAACCCAAATCCTTCATGTTTACCATGTCCTGTTGTGTTTTTAAGGCCACCAGATCTGACAGTGGCAGTGGGGGGAGTTGACCTCAGGCTCCCGCTGGAAGAGCACAGCCTGGACAGCTTGATCCTGCACGAGGAATTCAACAGAACCAGCCGCAAAATGACATTGCCCTGGTCCTGCTCAGCAATCCCGTCGAGTTCAGCAAGGAGAAAATTCCCATCTGCCTGCCCTTCATGTGTGTCATGGACACGTGGCAGCACTGTTGGGCTGCTGGCTGGGAGAACACAAGTGCAGGTGAGGTGCTGGGAGAGACACTTGCTAATGGAAGATGGGTTTTATCCATTTAAAGCGGATGTTCTCTCCCATGAGGGGTTTCCCAGACAAAGCTCCACCTCCCTGGTTAAAACATCCAGACCCCCCTCAGCCTCTGCATGTCCACCAGTTCCCTGTTCAGGGCAAGAACCAGTCACCCACAGACCCCCAGAGCAAAATCTGGGACCTATTTTGGCACCACCTCCAAACTTTGGACCTCTTTCTGGCACCCATATTAAGACAAGCTCCACCCTGGTGGGTAAGTTAGCACAGAATCATGGAATTATTAGGGTTGGAAAGGACCTTAAAGCTCATCTCATTGTAGCCCCCTGCCATGGGCAGGGACACCTTCCACTATCTCAGGTTGCTCAGAGCCCATCCAGCCTGGTCTTGAACACTTCTCACCTCGTGGGATCCTTGCGGGTAACTTCCAACTCAGGATATTCTATGATTCCCCCAGCTGGGCTGGGTCTAAGGTGATCTGGACTAAAGGAAATGAAGGTCTGGGGCTGTCTTTGGCTTAATGCCTCAATGAGCTGGATCGACTCATTGGTTCTGGCCACTCCTCCCTTCACTCATTTAGAACTGCAGATTGCTGTTGCTAATTGATCTCATTTAAGCCCTAATGAAAGCATTTCCAGCACTGATTGTGACCCAGAATATCTGTCCTGAACAAATGTCACTAAATAGCCAATGAGCTGTTTCATTATTGGAAAGAATTAATCAGGACTGGGAGGGCAGGGGGAGTGCCTTGAAGTTGTCCTTCCCAGGATGCAGTGAGTGAATATCCCATTTAATCCTTGCTATTCTGCTCCAAAGTGTTGCTGTTTTTTCCATGAAACTCTGCATTGGCCTTCTTAGGCTTCCTCACACAACGGTAACACACAACACTGTTATAGATGTGAAACTCTCATGTCACCAAGGCAATGTGTTCCTAGAGCAGAGGGGCTCCTGCAGAGCCCATCTCCAGGTTTTCTCTTGAGCTCTTCTGTGCAAAATCCATGGAGCAGCTCTGGGATTGGCCTTGTGCCGCTGTGTGGGCTCAGCTGACATGGATTCTGCTTCCAAAAGTTGATGTCAACGTGCTCAGCCCTGGCACCCGTCACCCTCTGTCTGGAAGAGGCTTCAGAAGAAATCCAGCAGGAGCTGAGTGTGGTGAGAGGAGGGTGTGAGGGTGTGATATGGGCAAAGCCAAACCAGTTCAGGGAATGGCTTGGGCTGGAGAGACCTTAAAGCCCATCCTATCCCAACCCCTGCCATGGGCAGGGACACCTTCCACTATCCCAGGTGGCTCCAAGCCCCATCCACCCTGGCCTTGGACACTGCCAGGGATCCAGGGGCAGCCACAGCTTCTCTGTGCACCCTGTGCCAGGGCCTCGCCACCCTCACAGCCAGCAATTCCTTCCCAATATCCCATCTATCCCTCCCCCCTGGCAGTGGGAAGCCATTCTCTGTGTCCTGTCCCTCCATCCCTTGTCCCAAGTCCCTCTCCAGCTCTCCTGCAGCCCCTTTAGGCTCCAGGAGAGGCTCTAAAGTCTTCCCAGAGCCTTCTCTTCTCCAGGTGAACATGTCCAGCTCTCCGAGCTTCTCTCCATGACAGAAGGGCTCCACCTTCCTGCAGATTCCTACACCAAGGCATTTTCATATTTGAGCACATCCATCTTATCTGGAAAAAGGACCTGACAACTTTCCATGTTTTAGATCTTGTCATTGAGTCACAGTTTCCTGAATGTTCTGGGACGATTTAGCACAGTGAAATACAGAAGAAGGAGTGAATTTCGCATGATCTGGAGATCTCGGTCTCATCCTTCAGACTCGGGTTCACTTTAGAGAGAAACGTGGGTGAAATCAGTGGGGTTTTCAAGTAGCCCAGCATATTTTCAGTCTTTTTGTCACTTGCAGGTGCCAGCTGTGATTTCTGTATTCCATCCCAAGGGAAGACTAAAGCAGATATTTCCTTTGTGTGCTGCCATCCCGAGAGGCACTTTGTGAAGATACGGCTGGTCCCCTGGGTGGCCTTGCAGCCCTCCCCAGGGAGAACGTTTAGATTGGATAATAGGAAAAAATCTTCCCTGGAAAAGTTGTTAGGCATTGGAAAAGCTTCCCAGGGCAGTAGTGGAGTCCCCATCCCTGGAGGGATTTAAAAGCTGTGTGGATGTGGCACTTGGGGACATGGGTCCGTGGTGGCCTTGGCAGTGCTGGGGGAATGGTTGGATTGGATGATCTTAAAGGTTGTTTCCAATGTAAATTATTCCATGATTCTATCATTCTAAGATTAGAATTCTGAGGAAAGCTCGGTGGACTTTGATCTGCAGGAGCTTGCGCAGGATCCCATGAAGAGCCCCTCAGACTGAGTTCCCAAAAAACCATGACTGAGAAATGCTAGATGTGCAGTGCAGCTCAGCGCAGGTCATCACTGAGACCACCAGCAGGATAATCCATCCCTTTGGGGGTTTCCCAGCAGTCTGGCATCCCTGGAAGTGTTCCAGGCCAGGCTGGACAGGGCTTGGAGCAACCTGGAATAGTGAAAGGTGTCCCTGCCCATGGCAGGAGTGGCACTGGATGATCTTTAAGGTCCCTTCCAAAACAAACCTTTCGGGGATCCTGTGATAAACTCAGGAGCACAAACTCTTTGTTGCCAACACTTGGGGATCCCCTGTAAGCCCCCATTCCCTCAAAACCCTACAGTTCTGCTCAGAGACCGTTGCCCTGAGATGCTTTAGAAACCCAGCTGAGATCCTTCCCAAGGGAAGTCTCCGGCTGCTCTGCAGCTTTGTTGATCCGTCTCTTCTCATTTGCTGCAGCAGCCCACGTGCTGCAGAAGACACGGATGAAGCTCATCAGCAGGGAGAAATGCCTGGAGCAGATCCCACACCTTGTGGGGAGTGTGATGTGTGCTGAGACAGAGCGAGGAGGAGACTGCCAGGTAAAGGGACCAGCATTCCTGGTCTGCTTCACAGGCAGGTTACAGCCTGAAGGGAGGCAGGAATGGTTCTCCAGGAGGTTCAAGGCCAAAGAATTGGGAGGGCAGTTTTATCTGGGGGTGTTTAATTTAAATATTAGAAACGTTTCTCAGGTGAGTTCTTGGCTCTGACCCAAATATGCTTGGTTGGTCTGTGGGTGCCAGAACAAGCCACATCTTGTGTTGGTGACAGAGAATAAGGGACTTTTCAAGCTAAATTATAGTTTGAGCAGTATTTGATATCAGGGAGCCGACACGAACACCCAAATGAGGCAAAACTCACTCAGAACTTGTGCCCTCAGAACACATTCCAACCCCAGGATCGCTGTCCCAGTGTCAAACAAAGTCTGGATGCCAAAAACCACTTTGTCTTTCATAGCATCCAACTCCCAACCCCTCTCCTGAGAGCCTGGCGAGGACTGGGCTGTCCTGCAGCCTCTGGTTCCAGACTGAGATTTCCATCCTCCACTGGGCAATGGTTTTCTTGGATTCACAGAGTGGTTTGGGTTTGACAGGGCCTTAAATCTCACCCAATTCCAACCCCCTGCCATGGGCAGGGACACCTTTCACTGCACCAGGTTTCTCCAAGCCCCAGCCAGCTGTATTTTAGACATGTCCATGGGTTTGGAGGGGTCTGGGTGTGCACACACATGGATGGACATCTCCATCCTGTAGGAATTACTCATTGAGGGAACTAAACCAGCACCCAGGGCAAAGAAATTGGCAGAGAGTACAAGAATTGTGGGCAGCCAAGGGAAGTTTGCTTTGTAAAATGATTTTTCAGAGCCTCTGCCTCTGAAACCGTTCAAGGAGTGACTTTCACCTCCATTAAATTAAATCAAAAAATCTTAAAAAGAAACATGCCACAGGATAACATTAACATGATTAAAGGATGCACTGCCCAGCACAGCCTGAAGTTCTCTGAGTGAATGAAGCTGGTGAAATAGCAGGAGCACTTGTTCCCAGCAAAATGAATCTCCTGGATTCAGAAAGCTGATGAGGGAGCTATTTTGATCTACATCCATGTCAGAGTTGTCTGAGGAATGAAGTAGGAATGAGAGATTTCCAAGCAGTGGAGGCACACGAGCTTTGTATGGGTGTTAATGCTAAGAACCCAGCGTCTCTCTGTTTTTAGTGGGATCCTGACCAGGCAGAAATGTTTTGTAAACTGGAATAAAGGGAATGGGACAAAACCAGAGCTGAGGACAGAAGTTGTGCTTTTCAGGGATGAAACAAGTGACAAGGCTTGCCACCAGATTTTGCTGATTTGCTGGAGGGGAAATGTTTTGCTGGTGGGTGGTTTCCTGGCTTTCTGGGAAGTGCTGGTAAAGGTCAGGGAGGGCACTTCTGTCCTCACTGAGCTGGATCAGAAACCTGGTGGCTTGGCCGTAGGAGGCTGCCTGGTCATGGACCGGGACAGGACAAGGCTGAACCTGATGCTTCTTCTGCAGCACAGACCACTGGGCAGAATCCCAGAGTTATTCAGGTTGGAAAAGCCCTCCAAGACCATCGAGTCCCACCTGTGAGCAATCCCCACCTTGTCACCCAGCCCAGAGCACTGAGTGCCACATCCAGTCATTTCTTGGCACCTCCAGGGATGGGGACTCCACCACCTCCCTGGGCAGCCCCTCTAATGCCTGACCACCCTTACAGGGAAGAAATTTTTCCCAATATCCAGTCTAAACCTCCTCTGGCACAGCTTGGGGCTGTTTTCCCTTGTCTTGTCCCCTGTTCCCTGGGAGCAGAGCCTGACCCCCCCCCTCCTGCCCCCTCCTGTCAGGGAGTTGTGCAGAGCCAGATGGGCCCCCCTGAGCCTCCTTTTCTCCAGGCTGAGCCCCTTTCCCATCTCTCTCATTCCCTTCTGGTGCTCCGGCCCCTTCCCCAGCTTTGTTCCCTTCCCTGGACACGCTCCAGCCCCTCAGTGTCATTCTTGGAGTGAGGGGCCCAGAACTGGACAATCCATCTGCACTGTGGACAGTGCAGCCTCTCAAGCTATGACTGCCTGTAAGAATTACAGGGTTTGTGTCAGAGGAGAGTGAGGCCAGATTTCAAACTACCCAAATCCTTCACATCTTCATCTCTGTCATGGAGACAGAGCAGCTCTGGGCATGGTGTCGGTCTGTGCCAGACCACTGTCTCCTGGAGGACTTCCAGGCTCTGGCTCTTGCAGGCATCAGGAGCCACCCACGAGTCACTGTGGAGAGGCTGGGAAGGATGAGAAGCTTGGGCAAGGCAGAGATTCCTGGTCAGGGAACAAGTTCTGGAGATGCTGAGTTTGCTCTGGTAGCTGTGGCCGCAGGAACTCTGGACACAGAGGAGATAAAAGCCTTTCCTGGGATTTGCTGAGGCTCAAGATATGTGTTTTCCTGTTCAGAGCCAGGCTAAGGCAGGAAAGTTGCTGGATTTGAGGTTGTGAGCCCACATGATCCACACCTGGATCCAAATCTGCGAACTGTGATGGAGGGAACAACTTTTTACACAGGGAGACAGCGACAGGACAAAGGGGAATGGTTTTAAACCAGAAGAGGAGAGATTTAGAGGGGTTATTAGGAAGGAATTCTTCCCTGTGAGGGTGGGGAGATCCTGGCACAGGTGAAGCTGTGGCTGCCCCTGGATCACTGGAAGTGTCCAAGGCCAGGTTGGACAGGGCTTGGAGCAGCCTATGATAGTGGAAGAAATTCCTCCTGATGTCCAACCTGAACCTCCCCTGGTGCATCTTGAAGCCATCCCATGAATAGAAAGGCCATGAATAAAAAGGTTCAGACATTTCACCAGCTGCCCTCATACCAGACCAGCCTAATTTGTGGATAACTGACCGTATTCCTCTAATAGCTCAAGGAGATTGAATAGCAGAGCTCCCAAGTATTTGTACTTAAAAAAAAAAAAAATCCATTCCCTTAAAAAGAGAAATCTATTCTATCCCAATTCCCTGGCAGTTCTGCAGACAAATATATGGATTGGCTGGGAATTAACACTACCAGGAGCTGTAATTGACTTATAGTTCTATTTAGTCATAAACATTAACATTAATGGATGTTCAGGGGGTACAAGTGCTAAAGAACAGACACTGGAGATGGCCTATGTATTATTTTTTTGTGTGCTACATTTCTTCCGTGACCCCATGAACCACAATTGATGTCTCATTCCTTGCTTTCTTAAGCATCTTTTGTTAGGCTCTGATGCAATGGTAACTTGAACAATAATTAGAGTACAAGGGGCTCACAAAGCAAATGCCTCCTTCAGTGCCTTCCCTGCCCAGGCAAAATTCAGTAAATGGCCCAATTATAGTTCAGAGGGGCTGTGGGGGGAGCTCTGATGTGGTGATTAGGACAAAGTGTGTTCAGCTGGAGTCACAGGTCACCTACAGTTCAGCAGCACATGAAGGGGGGCCAGGCCCTGCTCTGATTCCAGGGGAAGGAATTGTTGTGTCACCCCCAAGAGCAGTGGGGTGGTTCCAGCTCAGGTGAGTCCCAGGCTGCAGGTGTCCATCCCCTCCCACAGCCTGCAGCAGGAGTGGATTTTGGCCATAAATCACACAGTGTCTGGGGTTCAAAGGGACCTTAAAGCTCATCTGGTTCCAACCTTCCACTATCCCAGGTGGCTCCAAGCCCCATCCAACCTGGCCTTGGACACTTCCAGAGATCCAGGGGCAGCCACAGCTTCCCTGGGCACCCTGTGCTAGGGCCTCCCCACCCTCACGGGGAAGAATTTCTTCCCAATATCCCATCTATCCCTGCTCTCTGTCAGGTTAAAGCCATTTCTCCTTGTCCTATCTCTGGAAATGTCGTTTAGAGCCTCTGGAATGCTCAGGGCTCTCACCCCACAGAGCTGGAGCAAAAGCAGCAGTTGTGCAAACCTGGATGGGGTTTTCCCAGGCATTTCACGAATGTCTTTTTTATAACCATCAGCATCTACAGAACCATCTTTCCACCAACAGGGAGAAAAAAGCCCTAGTGCTGGGAGTCACTGAGGTGGGTTTAAGCATCTGTGTTAAAATGAGATCGAGCCCCGTACGAGTGTTTATTGCTCCCCGTGAACTGAAATCAAGCTGAAGGGGTTTAGTTCACAGGGAGACACTTGGCTCCAAGGCAGGACAGTTGCCTACATTTAATTTTGTATTAGATATCCCAGGATATCCCCTGGAATCCCACTGCTCCACCTCAAACCACGCCCCAGTGACTGCAATGGGAGCCTGACATTTGCACTGGAAACGCTCTGGCATCCTTTCACAAGTTCTTGCATCCCTTTGCTGGTCCAAACATGGCCCCAAAACTGCCAAGGGAGACTCATGAAACAGAATTTTTTAAAGGAAAAAAGTCTGCCAAGGAAAATTGTGGTTTCATAGGTAATTGTCACGGATTCAAGGAGAAGAGCACAAAGCAGGATCGTGTGGTCAGTTCCTGAGGCTGCTCAAAATACCTGAGCAGAGGTGGATAAAGGATGGGGTCTGGCTGCAGTCTGTGGGGATGGGGAGCATCCACAGGAGCTCTTAAGTCCTTCTGCCTATCAGCCAAGTGTTCCCTGGGGCCAGGGGTCACAACTATCCACATTTCAGTCCAAAGTCATTACAAAGTGCACAACTGTACTTTATTGTTGTATCTTACCTTAGTAATAGAATCACAGAATCACTGAGGTTGGAAAAGCCCTCTGAGATCATTGAGTCCAACAATTCCCCCAGCACTGCCAAGGCCACTACTAATCCATGTCCCCAGGTGCCACATCCACCTGTTTTCTGAACATTTCCGGGGCTGGTGACTCCACCACTGCCCTGGGCAGCTGTGCCAGGGCTGGACAAGCCTTTCAGTGAAAACATTTTTCCTAATATTCAATCTAAACCTCCTGTGGTGCAACTTGAGGCCTTTTCCTGTTGAAAAGAGTGATCCATTCCCCATCCTCGCCATGGATTTCCCATCACTGAACTATTGCTACCACCTTGAGGTAGTTTTTTTTCCCTAAGGGACAGATTGCTTTAAGCAGGAAGGTGTCCTGGGAAGCCCCAGAAGAAAGCGGTGGAGAGGTGTTTCAGCATTTGCAGTCCCTTCAGTTTTCTTCTGAAGGGTCCTTTGATGTGCAGCTCACAAGAATCAGAGCACTTTTCCCGTGGCCCATGAGTTTATAGGGCTTTCATCACTTTATCATTTTATGATGTGGGCAGACAACTGAGCACATTCAGGCTCTGGTGGCTTCATTCTTTAATCTGTGAAAAATTAGTTCCCGATGCAAGAACCTGTGATGATGATGAAGATGATGTTGGGTGTCTCTTTGCTTTCTTCCTCTGGGCAATAGCTTTTGGTCCCTCAAACTGAAGCTGTTCGGGAGTCCATCATGTCTTTGTGCGCCTGGTGGGGAGAAGAACTCCTCTGGATCCAGCTGAACACAAAATCCCAGCTTGCCCTGGAGGTGGGGAATGGCTGTGATGACTCAGAGGAGTCACTTCTCATTCAATGACAGCTTTGAGAGAAAGCTGTGACTTACAGGCACATCCAAATTCTCTGACGGAGTTGCCAAGCCGGTGGAAGAGGGTGGTCCAACCATCTAACCTGTTCTGAGATTCCCAAAACTCTTGTAAGGAGATTCCTCACCAAGAATTCATTGAGAAACCAAGCTGTCATGAAGCGGAAGGGATTTGAACAGAGAAAGAACTTACAGGGAGAGTTTTGTTGGCATCCATGCAAGGAATTTTGATGTCCCAGGAGGGCAAATGCCAAGATGACCAAGTTGGCCAATGCCACAGCGTTATTCAGAGGGGTCAAAGTGAAAGATGGCTGTGCAGAGGTGCAGCAGGTCCCATTATTGTGAGTGACTGGAGATTAAAACCGCAGCTGCAGCTCATTATTGATGAAGAAAAAGTGATGGATATATGGAGAAGCAATTCCAGCTGCACACTGGCCATAATAGGCTCTAATTTAGCTATTAGCATGTCAGAAGAACTGTGGGTAGTCCTTCAAAAACATCAGCTTGAGGCTCTGGGGAGGTCAAAAGGGCAATGAGAGCATTAGGAATTATTAGGACAGGAATAAGTGGCAAAGCAAATGTGTTGTGCCAGGGCACTACTCCTGGGAGCCTCCCCATGTGCGATTCCCGTCCACTCCATGTGAGAAAGGAGTAGTAATTGTAGAAAAGGAGGGAAGTGGAACAGGACGAATGAACAGGGACACGGAAGAGCTCCTGGCAGCACAGGGAATAGCAGAGCAACACTCGGAGGCTTGTAGGAGAGATGTCTGATGGGGCTGTGACACATTTCCGACCTCATGGGCAGCACGGAGAGGAGTCAAGAGCTGTCCTCATGTCACTGCTGCTCCGAACACATGAAGAAGGGGTGTCAGATGGCCCTAAGAGGCAGCAGACCTAAAACAAAGAGAAGGAAGTGTTTTTTCATCCATCAGATAATTAAACTATGGGAGTCGCTGACCAGGATGTTGTGGGTATTTATCCTAAGGGATAAATGGATTCAAAAAGCAATTAGGTAATTTCCTGGATGAAGATCTCTGTGAGGCCATTAACCACTGGGATGTAAATACAACTCTGTAAATCCTTGTCCTGTTCCTCGTTCTCCTCCCCTGAGCACTTGCTGCAGATGACAGAGACAGGAGTCTGGGCCACAGGGGCTTGGCCAGAAGCATCTGCACTGTCCGTGCCACCACGGTTGCCAATGGCCCTGCTGCCATCACAGTGGGTGGATTTGGGTCATCTTCTCCCATTTTCCAGCAGGGGGATGGAGGGACAGAGGAGCTGAAGGCTCTCAAAGGGTTTGTGTGAGAGGAGTCCAGGTTTCCTGTGTTACCTGGTGCATTTTTGATACCTGCACATCCAAGTGGCCACAACCTCCTTCCTGCTGCTTTAAAGACAGCTGGAAACACCTGAGCACATCGTGTTTGCCAAAGCCTTTGCCTCCAGCAGCCAGGGCAGCTCTGATGGGCACAGTTGTTATTCCCATGCTGATTCTCTCCAATTTGCACAGAGCTCACCAACATGAAAATGAAACCAGCAATGACTTGCAGGGATTGTGCATCACCTAATGAGGATCAGATGAGTTGTTCTCCCACCCCCAGAGCTTCTCCCACCTCGGAAGATTTATGTGGCTGAATGTGTTTGTTCTGATCAATGACTGTGCTGCAGACACGAATACAAATGTAAAAGAGAGATTACACTTTTGATCCAAAGCCCACTAGAGGCATCAGAAAGGCTCCTGATGCTCACAAAAAAAAAAAAAAAAGAAAAAAAAGGAAAAAAAAGAGAAGGTTTTGGCCGCAGTGAAAAAGATGAAATTTTTGGTCAGCTTCGGTGAACAAAGCACCTTGTTAGGCAGTGACAGATTTTATACAACCCACGGCTATTTATCAGTGAATGTATCATTGCTTTCACCTCTCCTAATGGGAGGATTAACATGTTTAAGTCAGGAATTCAGCACCAGATCTGATTTGTTGCGCTTGCTTTTCACTCATCTTTGAGATGACAAGAAACATGAAACAGAAGCAAAGCTGCTATTTTTAGTTTGTTTTTTTCCTATCCAGAAACTTGAGGCACTTAGAGGGAAAAGCAGCACCAGGTATCTGGTGTGTGTTGCTGACCAGGAGTGCTTCAGCACCAGGATACAGGAGCCTGAAAAAGCAGCGTTTAATAATTCTTCGATCCTCAGAGTCATTAACCTGAGCGTTCATTAAATTAGCGTTACTGGAAACATCACAGAGCTGAGCTAATTGTCCCAGCACTCAAAAACTCTCTCCTCCCACACCCTCTCCTACACAAGGATGGAAAACCTTGGGCCGGTGTTCCTGAAGGCTTAAGGTGGATACGGGGATATTCAGGAGTGTCCAAGGACTGAATTTATTTTCTCCATCTTTAGCCCTATAAAAACCAGGCTCCTGGTTCATCTGGGCTGCTGCTGTAATCACGTGAGCAAGATTATCACACGGAGAGGATGATTTGGCCCATTTTGTGATAAAATCCTCATGTTAAATACCTGAAGTTAAGAGAAGTGGCGTGTGAGAAGTAGCAGCCAGGATGCAGAGCAGCTCAGCCGGTGTGGAAAGGGATCTGAAACAGGACTTGGGTCCCAGGGCTTGTGGATTAGGGAAATGGATTTGCAAATCCCCCTGTCCCCACCAAGCAGGCAGGGAACCAAACGGACGTGGTTCAGTGGGAGAAGAGGGGAAGAGCAGATCTGATTTGAGAGGGAGACTGCGTGAGGCAGAGTTCGAACGGGGATCGCTGGCTCTGCCGCCGCCCCGGGCGAGCCGCGTCCCTCCCCTGCCGCGGCTTTCCCGGCTGGGACACGCCGTGAGACAATTCCCCCGGGGACAGTCCCAAGGCATCAGGAATTCACGGGTGTTCAGACGCCCCGGGAAGGAAGATCATTTACAAGTGCGAGCAGCCTCCAAACCGGAGGCTGGAGCCGATCCGTGCAGGGGCTCGGCGGGCGCTGAAAATCTCCTTTTCCTGCCGGGAAAACGCCGGCGCGGAGCATCCCGGGCTCCCTCTCTCCAGGCTGCGCTCGTTATCCCCGTGTGGGAGGCTCCCAGCGCCTTCCTCTCGCCTCCAGAACAACGCGCTCGGCCCGTTCCTGCCCCGAGGGGATTCGCAGTGAAATCCCCGGCAATCGAATCGTGCGTGGATGCTCACTCATCCCAACAGGACGGCACCGCCAAGGACGCCCGCAACGCGCGGCTCCAAGGTCACTGCAAGGGCACCTCTGTGATTTTCACGGGAATTCTTGGCTGAAATGGGGTCGGGAAACGCCTTCAGATGCTGAGCCTGAAGAGGGTCCAGCAGCACTGGTTGAGGTGCAAGGACGTGGCTATAATAACAACAAGCAGTGTTGATTTTATGTTTGGACTCAACAATCTGAAAGGTCTTTTCCAGCCCAAATGAATTTGTAAATCTCTGATCTTTGTTGGTCCCTTCCAGCTCAGGATATACTGTGATTCTATGAACACTTCCTCTGCATTTATCTTAATTGTTACCTCCTGAATGAATACTGAACTGAAAAAAAGGGGAAAAAAAATAAAAAAAGAATATTAATGACCAGGGCCCTCCAGCTACTGGAGTGGGAATTCAGCCATAAACTTCAGCGAGTGCTGATGAGCTGCACAGGGAACTTGAGCCCCTTCCTTGCTTAATTAATGTGTGTTAGCTCAGGGTAGCTGCTGGCAGAAGGGGCTTCATCCATTAATGACAAAGATGTTTCCCGAAGTAGTGTGCAAACAGGGAAGGACAACATTTCCCAGTAAAGTCTGCTGTCTTAGGAAATGGATTTGTATTGAATTTGTTTACCACAAGAAAAGGTGGAAAAAAGGTTCAAACCCACTGTGGAAAGAAAGTTATTTATAGCAGGGGCTGCACAGCACTGAAGATGTCCTGGAATCCCAGACTGATTTGGCTTGGAAGGATCTTAAAAATCCTCTGGTACCTTCCACTATCCCAGGTTGCTCCAAGCCCCATCCAGCTTGGCCTTGGACACTTCCAGAGACAGCCACAGCTTCTCTCGGAAACCTGTGCCAGGGCCTCACCACCCTCACAGCCAACAATTCCTTCCCAATATCCCATCTAGCCCTGCCCTCTGGCAGTGGGAAGCCATTCCCTGTGTCCTGTCCCTCCATCCCGTGTCCCAAGTCCCTCTCCAGCTCTCCTGGAGCCCCTTTCGGCTCTCGGAACCGCTCAAAGTTCTCCCTGGAGCCTTCTCTTCTTCAGGCTGAACACCCCCAGCGCCCACACCCTCTTTTTCCTCAGAAAAGTGCTGCACCTGCCTTGGGTGGATTTTGTGCAGCTTTCTCTTCTCCCTGGGCTCGTGTCCAGAGATTCCAGAGCTGGATGTGCTCTTGGTGTTCCAGCTGCAGCAGCCAACAGCAGAATATTCCTCTTTTTGAGGTGGCTGCAACCTGCACTTGAAGCCTTGCCCACACTGGGTGAGTGGTGATTGTCCTTGCAGCAGCAGGAAAGTTTTCAGGAAGCTTCAAGAAGGATTTGTCAGGATTACTGCTCATCTTCTGCCCAGTTTCTGGCTGCCAGCCCCAAAAATTCACAGTGGCAGGTACCCAGCACCTCCACGCAGCAGCTTTGCAGAGAAGACAAGGACTGAGTGAGCAGTCACAGCAAATGTCCCTTTTCTCTCTGGGATGTTGTCTCTTGCTGACAGGTTTCAGGTATCCTCCTGGGGCCACAGGAGCGCGTGGAAAAGGCTGGGAGTGACAGGGCACTGCACCGAGCCAGGGCTTGGGACTGATCTCCTCCCCTTGCCTTCTGAATCTATTTATTCTGCAGGATCTCAGGGCTGGGCTGCCAAATTTTTAATCCAAATTCCGTTTTTTTCCTCCCCAAATCCTCACGAGCTTGAGACAGAGATTGATTTTCCCACTCAGCCCGTGTGAAGCAGCTGCTCTGAGGGACCTGAGGCTGGACCCAGCTGTCACATTCCTCCTTCTGCCGCTGGTGGACAGCGGGGGACCCCTGGTTTGCAGCTACTGGAACACCATGAAGTGGTTCCAGGTCGGCATCATCAGTGGAGGAAAGCCAAACCGCAGGATTTTGACGTCTGTTTACAGCTACCAGGGCTGGATTGAGAAGGAAACAGCCATAAGGGGAAAACCTTTCTTCACTGAGGGTGTGGACAGCGTAGCACATCTCAGGGTTGCTCGTTCCAGAGCTGGGACACAGCTGGTGTTTCTGGAACATTGTCTCCTTTTATTCATCTCTTTAATAGCAGTTAGATTACTCTGAGAGAAGATTTTTGAAAATAAATGTCAGAACTGCCACCTTATTCTTTTTTCTGAGGCCAAGCTGCTCCATGTCACTGATGTGGACACAGGCAGCAAGAGGAGATGTCACAATGAGACAGGGAGTGAGGCAGAGGGTGGAAAAATGAAATGAAGGAGCCCAACTAGGGCAAGAGGGGCCATAATCCTCTGGAAAATACAGATTTTCCACACTGCTGGGTCACATTGGGCTCAGTTAATTGCTAAGCTCAGATGCCAAAGGAAGATGTGGCATCTGAAGGTGCTGATCCCCTTGGAAAGTTGAAACCCAGAGGAAGAGATTCACTTACTCATCGTCATTAGTTGTCGGATAACTCTGGGTCAGTGTATCTTACAGCTAATTATTAGCTGGACTAATTTATTTTATTCTAATTTTAACTAATTTTATTTTTACTAAGAGCACCTTCAGAGAGCTCAGCCCCTGCCCAGGTGCTGTCAAACTTCTGGGACAGAACCACTGAGGCCCTGGCACAGGGTGCCCAGAGAAGCTGTGGCTGCTCCTGGATCCCTGGAAGTGTCCAAGGCCAAGCTTGGAGCAATCTGGGATAGTGGGACATGTCCCTGCCCATGGCAGGGGGTGGGATGGGATGAGCTCTAAGGTCCCTTCCCAATTAAACCATTTTAGGATTTTGTGATGAGAGAAGCGTTTTGGAGCCATCCAGAAAATGCTGCCTGCAAAAACCCCTCAGTCTTACAAATAACCAAAATGAATCCCTTGCAAGTCAGTGGTAAGGCAAAAGGAAAGAGGTTTTTTTCTCCTCTATTAGAGGTGTTTTTTCCTGCATTGCTGAGAGCTCCACATCCCAGCCTAAGCTGGGACTGAGCTGGTCCTTCACATCCTTCCATCCTACACACGGTCCTTTATTGATCTCCAGCATTCCAAATGTGTTCTGCCGTTCACAAGGAGGTTTTAGCTTTTCTTGGAAGTGATGGAGGAGAGAGGCAGCAAAGTCCCCTTCATGTCCCACCTTTGCACAAAAGCACCTGCAATTTGCAGCAATGATAAAACCCAGTGAATGTGCAATGGGACAGAACCTCACAAATTGGTTTTAATTACCTTGATATTTTCTGGCTAGCTGGCAGAGAAGCCTTGTAAATGAGAATTAATTCATCTACCTTAAGCTAATGCAAACCCATCTTGGCATAAAAGTCAGGCTTTATTTTCTGTGTTATCTGAGCAGAAAATAATGCTTAATTATTATTAGTTCTGAGTAATGCTTATGAAAATTGCTCCACATTAATTTCACATGGCTGACTGGCTAATGGATGCATAAGGGTCTTGTAACCCTTTGCAAAAAGACTAATAAGAGCTAAAAACAAGGGGAATATATTACTTTAACAGCTATTAGTAGCAGACAGTGTCTGCTGGCATTAATACCTATATTTATTTTCCTTTCTATTAATAATATATCAACAGATTCTGGAAGCTGTGGACGTCAGGAAATATTTCCTAATGTTGCAATCTCTTCAGCTGCAGAATTGTTTCCCCCAGAGGAAATGAGAGAAGTCCTCCTGCTTAAATTATTTTAATGTAGGGGTTGTATAAAGCACTTTTGTCTCCAGCACATGGCAGGGAAAAAGCCTGGGCTTACAGGGGCCTGCAAAATGACCCAGTAGGTCTTTTCCGTCAGAAGCATTTGCAAATTGATCATGGTCTGTGCTAAATGAAGGCAGGGCACTGCTGCTCTGAGTTTTGGTTCATCCTCCTCTTTATTTATTCAATGGATTTGGGGATAAGTTTCTGCTTGGTGCCTCAGTTTCCCTGCTTGTAAATTGAGAGCATGAAAGGGGCTCACTTTGCTATGTGGAAGCATCGCTTCTGCAAGTTCAGACCAGCAAAGAAATAAACAGGAAAGACTTCTTCCTCCTTACTTAAAACATCATAAAACTCAGTAAAGTGAATTCATCTTTGCAACTACTTCCACTGTACAATAATTAGGGTGAGAAAGGACAGGTTTGTTTAACATTTCTAGGCTGCAATTAGGTTTGATGAAAACATCTTGATGCTGTGGTTTTTTTCAGAGGATATTTGGGTTTTCAGGGAGCATTTTGATTGTGGATTTGACGGGAATGTGTTGGAGGCACTCAAAATCAAGATGCAGCCATTCAATGGGACACATCAATTTTTTAAGCGTTACAACACTGGTGTAAATGTTTATTATGTTACTGGTGTAATGTTTATTATGTGTTGTATTCTGTATTTGTAGAATCCCAGAATGGTTTGGGTTGGAAGAGACCTTAAAGATCACCTAATTCCACCCTCTGCCATGGGCAGGGACACCTCCCATTATCCCAGGTTGCTTCAAGCCCTGTCCAACCTGTCCTGGGACACCTCCAGGGATGTGGCAGCCACAGATTCTATTGTGGGTTTAGAAAATCAAAGTGTAATATTTCCAGACTGAAGGACCTCAATGTTTATGCTTCAGTCTGTAGCTGGCAAAGTTCACTTTTTGTCTTAATTGGCAGCTCATTTCTTATTGCCCCTCCCTTCTTTCCAGAGGCAGATTTTGTTTGCAGCACTACACCTTTAGCAGCAAATAAACAGGATATGGAAATGCTTAGAGACCTGGGAAAACATCTGTAAGAGGATTCAGGGGAAAAAAAAATTGGAGGATATGAGCACTCAAGCAGAGAAAAGAGGTGGTCAGGAGCTGCTTGCACGTTTTGCTGAGGAGATAAGAAGAAAAGCTCCCGTGAGCACTGAAGGCAGCAATTTAAAAGCCAATACATCAAAGTAATTTTGGCTTAGTTCTGCAGAGATTAAGGGCTTTGTGTATCCACGTGTTTCCCTGTCTGCCCAATCCCAGCTGGCATTCGCACGCCAGCTGGAGCAGGGAGATGGGAGAGTCCAAGATGATGATGTTCATGCAAATTTGGCAGCAAGAGCAGGTGGAGGTGAGAGGTGAGGAGGGCTCTGAGCACAGTCGTGTGGCTCCAGCTCAGAGCAGGAAGGTGGGAAGAGCAGCAATCCCTGCTCACTGCTGCTGGAGAAATCCAGCCTTTGCTTATCCTCCTGGGGGAAGGTGTACCTGCCCATGGGATGAGCTTTAAGGTCCCTTCCAACCCCAAATAGTCCATGGTTCTGTGATTCAAGACCTGTCACCCAGCTCCTCCCCAGTACGTGTCACCTGGGGGATCTGAAGGCAAAGCAGTTGCTGGCATTGTCCTTGTAGAGGGATCGAGATTTCCCATTTTCTACCCTCCCAGCCTAGATTTCCTCACAGGGGTAAGACGCAACAAAAAGCCCAGGCTTGTCTTCTCCTGCTCCCCTCAGCACCCTGAGCACCTCGTTGTCTCTCTGAGGAGAGGGCAGAAGGCGCACATGGCTCTGACTGTGGCCACTGCCATCCACTTGTCACTCCGTGTGCACTACGTGGAGTGAAATGTCATTTTTATTGATAGCGACGTAGGATTTGAGCTGGAGACTGGAGGCTGCAGAGGATCAGAAGCTATTTCCACAATTCTCAGTGGCTTCCCAAGTGGCTTTCATGCCATTTTTCAGAGTGAGGGCTCTGTTTATCCTTCTGTAAGCATGGGAATAATTAAAGTGCGGGGATGTCCCTTGGGATGCACTAACGGTGAGAGTGATTAATCACTGTTGTTAATTGAAGGGGGCTCTGGGACAGAAAACACCAGTGACAGTATTGAACTCCTTGATTTGTTGAAAAAACTGCTGAACACTTCTGGTGTCAGGCTGGAGACATGCAGGGACACCTTCCAGTATCCCAGGTTTCTCCAAGGCCCGTCCGACCTGGCCTGGAACATTTCCAGGGATCCAGGGGCAGCCCCAGCTTCTCTGGGCAACAAGAGGAACAGCTTGGCCACCTCTGGGCAGACCCCACTCCTTCACTGTTCTGTCACTGGTCACTGCTCCTGGTGGTTAATAGGGTTTGTAAAATGGACAATCTGCCAGGAACTGAGCTTACAACACCCCACAGCACCAGGAAACATCCTCTTTTTGGGTATTTCCAACTATCTGCCTCCCGTGTCCCTCTCTGGGGGGTGTCCTGTGCTCTCTAACAATTCTTGTACTCACAGCTGTCCCATCGTGACTCACTGCTCCAAGGGCTTTTCAGTATGGAATTCCCTTTGTTCCCACAGACCAAACCACCAAAGTGATTTACCAAGTGCATTTGGCTCCTCTGGTGCAAAATCTGGGCTTCAACACAATGCTGGAATGTAGAATTTCCTCTTACTCAAGGCTTTTGAGGTTCTGTGTCTTAACACCACCTCTGCAGGCATTAATCACAATGTAAGCAGCTCCAGAGCTGCCCTGTTGGAAAATAAGGTGGGGGAAAGGATGATTTAGGCACTGAGTGCAGACACAGCAGTGCAGCTCTGCAGCAACCCTTGAAGATCCTGGAAAAAGATCTGGGAGTAGCCTTGGTCTGAACAGAATCATGGGAAAGGGCAAAGGAACGATAGGAAGTGATCTGTTAACTTTGAGCACGAGTTTAAAAACAACCCCTGAACCCCAGAAACACTGGGCCAGTGCTCTACATATTCCTCTGTTTCAAGCTGCACTAATAATTTGTCCTGTTTTGCAACTTTTGACCAGAGACTCGAGGTGAAAGTGATGCTCTACAGAGCAGAGGGCTTTGTTAGGATGGGAGGGGACCCAAGAGTGGGAACAGCTCCCCTGGGAATGGTCACCAAGGCTGCCAGAGCTCAAGGAGGGTTTGGACAATGCTCTCAGGCACAGGGTGGGATTATGGGGATTGTCTTTTGCAGGGCCAGGGTTTGGACTTGATGGTCCTTGTGGGTCCCTTCCAACGCAGGATATTCTGATTCTAGGAGTGATGCAGGAGCTTGAGGGACATTTTGGGAAACTCCAGTTGTCTGAGTGCCACCACCCCTGCTCAGCTCTGCTCACAGAGGAGGAGCAGGAGTGGGAAGCTGGAGCTGGATGTGTAGGGGCGCCCGAAGATTCCCGAAGTGTTTATTCAGGGTGGACCCGGTTGCTGGTGCCTTGTGACAAGAGCTGTTTTGTGGATGGCTGAGCTGCTGTGGCCGCGTTTGCACGGCTGGGAATATCCGGATGAAGCCACTGGTGCAGAAGGAGCCTCCCGGCAAATTCCGGTTATCAGATCCAAGGGGCCCGGGCTGTGGGCTCAGGGTGTGCTGCCACTTGCAGATCTCTCCAGTGCCCCGCATCTGAATCTGTTTCCCAGAGGATCCTGGCACTCCCCATCCCTCAGGGGAACTTAATTCTCTCCAAAATGTTCCACGTGCTGAGAGATCTCTGTGTGTGACCTTGTCCTGTTCTTTTCTCGCTGTTCCTCCTCTGTCAGATCTTGGCCAGGACCTTCCTGCCCCATGCGCTGACTCTGCTGGGACAGAATTCACATTCTTTATAGCAGCCCATGTGGTGCTGTGCCTTAGACTTGTGCCCAAATCTGTGTCAGTGGATTTGCTGCTGCTGGGCAGGGCTTGCACAGCATCAAAACTTTCCCTGTTTCCCACCTCACCGGTGAGGAGGCTGGAAGGGCACGAGGAACTGGGAGGGGACACAGGTGACCCCAGCTGACCACAGGGATATTCCATACCACATAAGGTCATGCTCAGCAGTAAAACCTGGGGGAAAAAAGGACAAAGAGAGTGTGTTTCAGTCTTTCCATAAGGTTGTAAAATAAAAGAGGAGAGCTTTGGATGGGATATTAGGAAGAAATTATTCCCTGTGAGGGAGGTGAGGCCCTGGCACAGGTTGTCCAGAGAAGCTGTGGCTGCCCCTGGATCCTTGGAACTGCCCAAGGCCAGGCTGGATGGGGCTTGGAGCAACCTGGGATAGTGGAAATTGTCCCTGACCATGGCAGGAGGTGGAATTGGATGGGCTCTAATGTCCCTTCCAACCCAATCCATTCTGTGATTCCATGATTCTTAATCCTCCTTGCTTGCACACACAGCTTTGCCTCACTTACTAAACTGTCTTTATTGCCCTGTAGGATTTTTGCCTTTACACTGGGCTCTGCACTTACATTCTCCTGGTATTTTAAATCCCAAACTCACTCACCTCCAAGGATTGATTTAAAAACCCCCTCTGCAGGTTGGTCCTTACATAAGCTTGAGGTGACTCTGTTTTATTTTCCTTGCAAACAGCACACAGATGTTGATATTTCATGTCTTCCATAACCTAAATGGTACCAAGACCTCTTTTCCACCCCGAGAACCACCTGGCCCTTCCTGCCTGACTTTTATGGTCACATTCTCTGTGTTAGGGTGGCTGATCCAAACTGCCTCCTGGCAAAGGGCCCTGGCCTGTGTTTGGGTTGGTGTTTGGGTTGGTTTCAGCCATCTCTACTCCGTGTAGGTGGGAAAATCCTGTACCTACTCAGTCCTATTTGATTTCCCAGCACAGAGCTCCCTCCTCCAAACCCTGCTTCTTTCCCAGCTCTTCTGCCAATGATTCTTGCTCTACAGCCATCCCAAACATCCTCCTACAGCCTGGCAGGCTCGCTGGAGTCACGAAGCCATTATTGAAATCCTCCAATGGCTTTAAAAGATGCCTTTTGGTGTTCTGTTTCCCCCCACTGTGTTTCGGGGCACCCTGAGTCACTGCTGAAAAGGGTTTGGGCCAACCCGCTGCCAGTCGATTTGGGAAGGGGCTGCATCCCAAACTTCTCAATGCCACCCACGCCCCTGCTCTGCTGCCAGGATTTCAAAGCAATCCACTGCACAATTACAGGCTAACAATACAAAAAAGGGAAGGGAATGGTGCCATCCCACTGTGATCTCACGGAGAAACGCAGAACTGTGCCGTAATAAAGGTAAATCGGTTTCTGCTTCACGCATAATGAGCCTCTGATGATTTCAGCAGGAGAAATCCCAATTAGACACCGGTGGAAAAGGGGCATCCCATCTTGGGAGCGTGTTAGAGTGGCTGAGGATTTTTCCTGTTGCGCTTTGTGGTTAAACTGAAGCTTTTGCATTTTGAGAAAAGCACCCTGAAATATCCAGGCATGATGCTGCGAAGCAGAATCCCAACCTTCCTACCCCTTTCTGTCACCTGCTACAGTCTGGTGAGAGCAACATCCCCTTCCACCCCAGGCTGTTGGTGGGAGTCACCGGGGGAGCTGTTCTGCGTCTTATAAATGACTATTTGCAAGGATTAAAGGGTAAGAGACAGAATCAAAGAATCCCAGAATAATTTAGACTGGAAAAGACCTCCAAGACCATCGAGTCCATCCTGTGACCAGTCTCCACCTTGTCACCAGCCTAGAGCACTCAGTGCCACATCCAGTCATGCCTTGGACACCTCCAGCGATAGGGCTCCACCACTGCCCTGAGCAGGCCCTCCAATACGTGACCACCATTTCCATGAGGAAATTCCTCCCGATGTCCAACCTGGACCTCTCCTGGCACAGCTTGAGGCTGTTTCCCCTTATCCCGTCCCTGTTCCCTGGGAGCAGAGTCCAACTCCCTGGCTGCCCCCTCCTGTCAGGGAGCTGTGCAGAGCCAGAAGGACCCCCCCGAGCCTCCTTTTCTCCAGGCTGAGCCCCTTTCCCAGCTCCCTCATTCCCTCCTGGTGCTCCAGCCCCTTCCCCAGCTCCAGCCCCTCAATGTCCTTCGGGCAGAGAGGGGGTGTAGACATTTCTAATACGATTTTTAAAGGATCCTGAAAAATGCCAAAGTAAATGCAGGTGTGAAGGGGAAGCAAAGGCACCTCCTGGCCCAACCTCTGCAGAGGCCAGACACGGTGGTAGGAATGACAGATGTGCCACTTGTAGGTGCACTCTGTCAATAAACAATGGTGCCAACAGCAGTGCCAGCCTCACAAAGCCAAGTAGCCCAGTTTGGCCATCTCCAGGCTATTAAAATCTCTCCATTCCCCATATTCCCCAACTGCCTCTTGGAAAATCCTGGATCAGTGGATAGTGTGGTGTCCTGCAGTGCTAAACCCAAGGATTTCATTAACTGAGTCCGACTCTAGGCCAGGGGTGCTCCCATGGCTCAGCTACCAGCAAAAGATTGTTTTATCCTCATCAGCTCTTAAATTTTCCCCGGAGCATCTCCCATTTACAAAGTCTGGAGACATAAAACTGGGCCAAACAGCCCCAGTTTGAATCTGACTCGGGGCAATCCTTCCTTCAGTTGTCACTTTGGTGGAGAAAAGAAAGGCAATGAAAATAAGACAAATTTTTTCATGTGAGTTCCAAATTTTGGATCTTTATCAGCCAGGTAAGATGGCGAAGTTTGGGCAACATGAGATGGAAATGGCGGAACTGTGACCAGTCATAAACTCAACATGTTGGATTTTCATGGAATTACGGAATGCCAGAATGGCCTGGGTTGGAAGGAACACTAAAGATCATCCAGTTCCACCCTCTGCCATGGGCAGAGACACGTTCCACTATCCCAGGATGCTCCAAGCCCCATCCAACCTGGCCTTGGACACTTCCAGGGATCCAGGGGTAGCCACAGCTTCTCTGGGCACCCTGTGCCAGGGCCGCCCCACCCTCACAGGGAACAATTCCTCCCCAACATCCCAGCTATTCCTCTGGCAGTGGGAAGCCATTCCCCCTTGTCCTGGCTCTCCAGGCCATCATCAAAAAAAGGAACTCATCATATAATTTTGCCATCTGTGTAGCACAGAAATGAAATATTAAATATTAAAATATTATTCTGTTATTAGCTTATTAAGATTTTAAATCCTTCAGCAAAATGCCCAAGCAGCGAAGAGTGGTGCACACTTAAAATATCAAATCACTTTTTTGCTTTTTTTAAGCAAAAATTGAATTCTTTTATAGGCTGAGCTTAGCTGTGGGTGTTAAGCATAAAGATATGTGATGCTAATGATGCTACTGGATATCTTACAAAAATTGAGGTTTTAAAGCAGAAAAAAAAAATCTCTTGCTTCTCTTCCTCTTCTTTTGTGGATTTGTCTAAAAACTTTCCTCCTAATCAGGAAATGGAAAATAAACTGTGTTTTCTCATGTGCTTTATCTAGCATATTTCTAACACAAACAATGCTGAGATTAATTGTTTAATTAATGTTGCAGTAAATCAGAAATTAAATGGAGTTTCTTGTTGCAAATTCAGAGGAAAAAAGATAGTTTCCCGACTTCTTGCCTTTTGAAACTTATTTTTTGAAAGAATGTGTATCCATATTTATATACTGACATATTTACATGCATGGATTCAAGAGAGGTGGAATTTCGGTTTTCGAGTCCTGATTGCAATTGAAAAACACAACCCCTAGATGGCGGAAAGTCCCTCTTTTGGGGCGTTTTGGTTTGTTTTAATCTCTGCACGAGACGCCACGATCTCAAGTTTCAGCATTTATGATACTCAGCCTTATCCAAGATCTCACACCATGATGCGGCATCAGTGAGTTTTAAACCTCACCAAAAGCGCTTTGTGCTGATCAAACTGCAAATCCTATGCCAAAATACATCTCCCTGTCCTCTTATCAGACAGATCCCAGGGCTTTTTGGTGTCCAGTCCTTTAGTGTAAATTTGAACGAGCTCAGTGCGTAAATATTGGATTATTTGGATACATTGGTGCTGAGATGGAGATGGAGAGGTGGTTGGGGCATCACAAAACTGTTTGCACAGTCCAGTTGATACAGTTATCAGGTTTATCAGGTTGGGGGGTAAAAATTGCTTCCTGGAAGTTCAATATCCAGGCTGAGGAGGTCTCATGGTTGTTTTTTGCTATCCATGGAGTGAGATAAGTGATTAATTCCTCCTAGCTGGGGCATCCACTTCACCCAAGGACCGCTGCTGCTTTTAACCTCATGCCTTTCTTTGCTGGAATTTATGGATTCCCGTCCCCACCTGGGGCTGCACGGGCTGGGGAGTGATGGGGTGGTTGGCAAACAAGGTGTTCACGTGTTACTGAAAAAAGGGTTGGGCCACTGAGAGGGAAACAGGGCTTTTCTTTTTCTGTCTGCCCATGGTGTCCCAACCAAAATACACCCTGTCCGTTCTCTCTTCTGGCTCTGGGTAACAGACAGGGCTTGTCTTTGCTCATTTCTACCTTCTTGTGGTTTTAATTCTTTTTTTCACACCTCTCTTCTCAGCCGAGGGCTTCTTGACCTTGGCCCAAAGTGTGCTCTTCTAATGCTGATGGAAATTTTTAAGATTTGTGGCCATCCCATACCCTCCAGCAGTGTGTCCTACACCCACAGCTATGCATTATATCCACATGCCTCCAGCCACGGGGAAATCTGAAGGATATGAGGGAAAAAAAAGGAGTCTGAAGTAAAATGGAGCACATGAATGCAGGAAGCCAAGGAGCAAACCCTTGATTAGAGCTCAGCACTGTTCAAAGAACCTAGGATAATCCTTGGTATTAATTAGTGAGAAGTCTGTGATCAAACAAGGATTGGAGAGGTGAATAAATAAAGGGAAAGACTCGTAAGGCAGAATATAATGCAGGAACATCGTGATTGAATGACTTCAGTGATGAGTCCATCCAGTCTCTACCAGTGGGGAGTGTGGTCAGGGTGCCTTCGTAAAGGCTGGAGTATTTGTTATTCCTTGAAATAACAATAAATCCATAGCTTTGATGGTCAGGAAGGACCTAAAATCATGTATCCGAGTTCCTCTGTAGGTCTAGGTTTGGGGTTTCATGCCCATTTCTCTCCTTCTCTGTAAGCCAGGGGAAACAGGATCAGGCTCACTTCAGCACAACCCCAGCTACAGCACAGGGGCAGGATCCCCCTGGGATCTGTCCTAGGAAGGAGCATTTCCCAAGGTGGATGCCCTGGATGCCACAACTCATCTCACCTGCATTTAGGTCCTCATGGCTTTTTTATCTGCATTTAGGTCCTCATGGCTTTTTTATCTGCTCAGGCCTTTAGGCTCTTACCCTGCCTATGGATCTCTGGCAGATATTCCCAGCCAGTGATTCACCTCCCCATAAATCAGAGACCTCCCTGTGGTCTGATGAGTCACTTCATTGACTGTCTGGCTGGGTTTCTGTGGGATAAAGACCCACTTGGGGTGGGGATGTCTGTGCCATGGGTGTGTGATTCAGCTGCCCACACAGGATGTGGGCACTCAGTGACATTTGAGCTGCCCTGCAGTACCTAAGACACCTGCACTCCCTGAAAAATCAGGTTTCCAGTGCTGAATTCCCA
Source organism: Callaeas wilsoni (assembly GCA_013398955.1). NCBI lineage: Eukaryota > Metazoa > Chordata > Aves > Passeriformes > Callaeidae > Callaeas > Callaeas wilsoni. The sequence continues at coordinate 95,122 of VWPU01009616.1, read as the reverse complement.
GCAGATCGGTTGAACAAACTACTTAGGATGCTTTCCTTGTTGCACTGATGTCTCTCAGCCAGGAAAGCTCCATCACCATCTGCAAGTTGCTGGGAGAGAGGAGAGGAAGCCGGGATGAGATTTCAACTTGTCCTCAGTGAGAGTCTCCGAAATCGTGCTGATAAAATACAGACGTCATTAAGAACTTAAAATGTGATCCTGAAGGAATCAAAGTGCCTTGAGCTGTAGGGAAATAGCAGAGAGGTGAAGGGATAGAGGGAATTACCCATGAGCACAGCAAATCCCAGTGCAGGAGCTGACTTCCACGTGGAGCCAAGGGTATCCTGAGGGACAGAGAGGGATGCCCCTGGAGGGGACAGAATTTGGGAAGCATTGCACTCTTTCCCTTCATCCTAGAGATGTAGAAGTCTTTATAAATTGAGACAAGGAAGGAAAACTGTGATTTCAAAGCTAACATAATCCCCTGCCTTTCTCTTTAAGAGTGGTTTTGATGCTCAAACCAAAAGGATCATTTCATGCTCTCAGCAATCCTATTAATCCTCAAATTATCTGGATCTTCATAGTTCTGCAAAGTAGAATACCCCAAAAACTGCTGAATTCTTGGCTAGGGACTTATCAAGAAGCAGTGGGGATCACCAGGGGCCAATTAAAAGGTAAAATAAACCATAATCAGGACTTACACCAAAATATCTCCAAGCAACTGGCACTAAGAGCAGGTGCTTTGCTGAAAGGTTGGGTCCTTCAAGGAGGGCTTCAGTTCAGCTCCCAAAAACTGCAGGGATGTAAGCAACCTTTGCCTGGGTGTTGTTATTTCCTAGGAATAGTGTCCCTGTGTGTGAGAGCTGTGGCCACACTGCTGCATCCGTCCAGGGGCAAAGTCTGATCCATCTAACGGTGGTGGCAAAATGTTTGTTGTGTCCTATTGTCCCCCCTGGGAAGGGATGCTCTGAGCCCCATGGGGACAGGTGTCACCCCATGGGAAATGATTTTGGGAAGGAATGAGGTCACGAGCAGCAGGATCAGGCCCCGCATCTCATCCACAGCTCCGTGGTTTGGCACTTTCATCTCAACAGGCTCCTGCCTGGGGATTTGGAGAATACTGCGGAGATGGGGAAAGGAAGGAATAGAGTTTCACCTTTTATTCTTTTATCATGGCAACAATGCGTGGTGGAAAAAAAAAAAATAAAAAGAAGAAGAAGAAGAAGTTGTAAATGGCAGAATTAACAATAATACAACCCCCCCGTCCCCATCCCTCCCCCCCTCCCTGTGCCGTCCATTCAGGAGACCGACAATAAACAAGGTCATTTGATTCATTCAGCTTGGGGTGTAAACAAAGCCTTACAATAAAACCCCCCCAACCTGGGCCCCCCTTTTTCTCCAAGAATAGATGTCCCCCCCTCCACGCCGGGGCCCCCCCGCTTGGCTTCTCCTCTCCCATCATCCCTGGACCAGCCCTGCTGCCACTTCCTCAGTCCCCATCCCGGCTCCGTGAGGCCCCGCTTCCTACTTGGTGTGGGAACCTCGGCTTCCCCGGGCAACATCTGCACGGACGGCCCCACTTTCTCATGCCGGCAGCAGCCCGGCCTCATCCCGGGGTCCTGATCCAGGGAGAGAGAGAGAAAAGAGAGAAAATAAAAAATAATAACAAGCCAAGCCCGACCCAACACTAAAGGGATTTGCATCCCCCTCCCAGGCCTGCAGGGAGCAGATCCCAAAAGCTGGTGGCCAGCTTCCTTTTCTCACAGGTTTTGCTGGGATCCCGGTGGCCGATGGAAAAATGGGTCTGTGTGTGTGTGTGCACGAGCAACGGGAAGAGGATGGGTTGTGCAAGGAGTCGTGTAGTGGGATAAAGACCGAGATGGGGTCCGGGGGGTGACATGAGGCTCTACCTGCAGCAGGGAATGTGATCGGACAATCATGGAGTGGTTTGTGTGGGAAGGGACATTTAAAGGTCATCCAGTCCAATCCCCTGCCATGGGCAGGGATGTCACCCGCCAGATCTGGTTGCTCAAAGCCCTGCCCAATGTGGCCTTGAATGTTTCCAGGCATGGGACATTCACCACCTCTCCAGGCTTGGGAAGTTCTGAGAGCATCTCCACCCCATACTTTGCTTAAAGGAATTCCTATGGAGCATTCAGTGGATGCCGAGCCAATGACCCACACACCTGGGAATTTATCGCACCTGAGATGTCCACCCTGGCACCTGCACGAGCTGGGGTGACACTTGTGGGTCCTGCCTGAGAGTTGCTGCCCAAATAGGGGTATCTTGTATCCCAGGTGTTCACCAGAAGCTTCCCTACTCTTTGGGATCCCTTCCAGGGCCTCGCAATGGCTCTGGGGTCTGGTGGGATGCAAGGAAGAAAGATCTCAGCACACCCACAGCACACAGGGGACCCTATCCAAGCTGGATGGGGCTTGGAGCAACCTGGGATACTGGAAGGTGTCTCTGCTCACAGCAGGGCTTGGGATGAACTTCAAGGTCTCTCCCAACCCAAACTATTCCCTGATTCCGTTTTCATGCTTTGGTCAGGACAGATGCACATGAGCAATATCTCTCCTAAGAGTTTTCTCCCTGTGTTCCAGGAAACGTGGATTCACTGCTGGGTTTAAGCACTGGGAAATCTGACTGAGCTTTTGCCTCTGGAGTTCACCATAAATTTTCTCTATGTGACCCCAAACAGCCCAAATCCTCAGAATCACCTCAGTTTCCTGCTCAAAAGTGCTGAAATAACAGTAGGGACAAAACACCTTCCTGTGCCTCAGTTTCCTCCTTGCTTTTTCTCCGTGTTCAGTTATTTAAATTGCAAATTTGCAGCACCAGGGGTTTTCTCACAATGTTTCCACATGACTTAACATAAGAGAAAACTGCTCATCTTTGATAACTGATCTGATACCACGGTGCTTCCACAATGGTGCCTTGAGCACTGTAATAATAATAAAAATAATAAAAAGGGCTGAATTATTCCTTCTCAGGGGAGAAGGTTTGTTTTCAGAGATGCTCAAGAGATGGGTAATAACAATTATTTCTAATGTAAAGCCTGTTTCTTTGCAATTTAGTATTTGCAACACCAGAAATCTGGCAGTATTTGTACTTTTTGCTTTGTCTGCTGGATCCCTTCCACAATTACTTGCCGGGATAAGAAGTTTATTTTCCTGTATTTCTGGGGAGAGAATTCTTCAAAATAAAAAACTGTGAGAGACTGAGCTGCAAGAGGGAGGAAAATGGTGGCCAAACCATCATTTGGTACAGCAAGAAAACCCAACCAATGGTGATGAACTTTTCTACTTCAATTTTCACCTGCAGAACATAAATGTGTCTTCCGGGCAAGGAAAATGCCTCTGTTCCTCCCTTTCCCACACACCTGCTCACAGACACTGCAAAAATTTCCCGTTTCATCTGCTGAAATGTTGGCAGGTGCACTGCCAGTATTCCTTGCAGGTGCCCTCCAAAAGAACATCCATCTGGGATCACCAGGCATCCTGGATTGTTCTGTCCCCTCTATCCAGGAGCAGATCCAGGACTGGGTGTTCATTTCTGGTAAAATGGGCCTTGCTCATCTGGCAGGGAAGTGGTGGATCCCCATCCCTGGAGGTGTTAAAAAAACGTACGGATGTGGCACTTGGGGACATGGGTCAGTGGTGGCCTTGGGACTGCTGGAGGAATGGTTGGACTCGATGATCTTGGAGGGATTTTCCAAGCTTAGTGATTCCAAGATTCTGAGTTTGTGCTACACAACATTCAAGCATATTTAAGCTTCAAAAATCTCCAGTTTTTGAAGTCCAACATGGCGAAGTTCCATCCTGTCCGACATCAGGACACTCATGGATTAGCAGACTCATGGATTAGTATCCCTGTACAGACACCTGGGGTGCACCTGCAGCAAAGCCATGGGACAGCCCTGGGCTGTGTCACTGGGATTTTCCTGGTCCAAAAACAAATTACCTCTGAGCTGAGAAATGATGAAAAGGACAAAACATGGAATCCTCTAGGCTGGAAAAGTTCTTTAAGAGCATCAAGTCCAGCCACTCCCCAGCAGAGCCAAGGGCACCACTAACCCATGTCCCCAGGTGCCACATACACATGGTTTTAAATCCCTCCATGTATGGTGATTCCAACACGTCCCTGGGTTATTCCTAATATCCAACCTAAGCCTGCCCTGGTGCAACTTGAGCGTTTCTTCTTGTCCTATCCCTTGTTCTTTGGGACAAGACACCAACCCCCACCTAGTTCCACCCTTCTGTTAGGGAGTTGTGGAGTATCTGCCATATTTTTTTCCAGTGGGTTTCTCTGAACTGGATTAGGATCACTGTAGGTCTGATTTTTGGATTGTCAGCCCAGATTTTCCCTGGGCTTGGCACCTGCCGTTGGGGAACAATGCGGCTCCTCAGCAGGGCAATGAAAAGGGAGGGGAATTCTCATTTTGAAGCTGTTTGAGAGGATGCATTGCGAGAGCGAAGGAAAACTTCAGCTCAGTCCCTGGGAATTCTTCTCCTGCCAAGAAATCTGCATTGTTGGAAAGAGTCTCCCAGAGGAAGTGATTGAAATATTGTTGTGTGAATCATCTCTAACAAGGCTGGGCTACAAGAAGCTTTGCTGAACCTTGGGAATAGGTGAAATGACCTAAAAAGACTTTGTTTTCCATGCAGGAATGGCCTGTAGCAGCCCATGTTAAGGGAAGGCTGCTGGTTTTGGAGGTCCACCAAGGCTGGGGTGTCCCCCAGCATCACCTGTCCCCAGCTGTGCTGCATGAGGTGCTCAAGTACCGTTCTGGGATGGATTTTCTGCTGTTTAAAGAGGGCTGAGATGCCTCAGATGATGACTCTTGTGTGATAAGTTCTGCCTCGGGTGTGTTCTGCTGGTGTTTGCTGAGGCTCAGAGTAGCTGTGGTCAGACTGGCACCATTGGGGCAATGATGGGGACATGGGGACAAGGGGACATGGGAGGGTGAGGTTGGCTGGTGAGTTTGGGGTCCTGCTCTGGGGATAGTGGCTGGTACGGGGATGGGAAATGATGTTTAGAAGGAGATCTAAGGTCTAGGGAGGTGAATTTTATGCTGGGGTGAAGAGGCTGGATTGAGACATAGAAATACAGACTCATCATCCAATCCCACTCCTTGCCATGGGCAGGGACACTTTCCACTATCCCAGCTTGCTCCAAGCCTCCTTCAGCCTGGCCTGGGACACTGCCAGGGATCCAGGGGCAGCCACAGCTCCTCTGAGCACCCTGTGCCAGGGTCTCACCACCCTCACAGCCAGGAATTCCTTCCCAATATCCCATCCAACCCTGCCCTCTGGCAGTGGGAAGCCATTCCCTGTGTCCTGTCCCTCCACCCCTTGTCCCAAGTCCCTCTCCAGCTCTCCTGGAGCCCCTTTATGCACTGGAAGGGGTCTGAAATCTCCCTGGATCCTTCTCTTCTCCAGGTGAACACCCCCAGCTCTCCTAGCCTGGCTCCAGAGCAGAGGGGCTCCAGCCCTTGGATGATCTCCGTGGCCTGCTCTGGACTCTCTCCAGCAGCTCCACATGCTCCCCATTCCCATCCCTGCACACTGTTCCAGGACAGAGCTGCAGTGTGCTATATTCCCTCTTGTCAACAGCTCCCAGCTCCTTCACTGGCTCCTGTAATCCGCTGTTATTCCAACCTTGGCCGTGCACTCCACACGTCCCTCATCCTTCTGCTCAGACCTTTCTCAGAAGATCTGTCTGTCATCCCCTGCTTGAAGTTCAAATTCATCATGCTTCGCCTTCGGAGCCCTGCGCGACGCTGCCCCTTTCCTGCTCATTCTTCCTCTTCCTTCCTTCCATACAAGTGGAAAATGCCCTCTCTGAGCTCAGAGCTGCTGACAACGTCTTTTTTGAGGGAAGGAGGCCTCAAGTCTAGGAAACAACCACCAGCCTCTGCAGGCCCCTCCTGTTCAATTTGGACAGTGGTGTTGGCTTGACTGAGAGCTGAGCAGAAAAACAACAAAAAAAGTTTATTTGTCCCATTGTTCGCAGGAATTATTAAACACACACAGCATGGAATGGAGTGAATCCCTGGGCAAATGCAGTCATTGACAGGTGTTCCATGCCATTGTTACCAGGGCTGGTACAAATCCCTGCCAGGTTTGGAATGTTAAATATAGGGAATGGGGTGAGCTGTTCGTGTTTGCCTCAGTAGGAGTGAGTTGGAGCAGGCAGTGAGGATGTTTGGCAAGACAAAGCAACTACGGAAAATAATATATATTCATTAAAGACACCTAAAAACCAGCAGTTCTGACAGTTTGTGTAGAATGGTTTGGGTTGGAAGGGACCTTAAAGATCCTCTTGTTCCAACCCCCCTTCCTTCAGGCAAACAAGAAGATTTGTAAATTGTGATGTACTGTAATATATTCAGTATTTTCCTCACATAAGTGTCAACTGTTTCAGCAATTTCAGGAAAGGTGAATTCAGATTTTCAGCTTCTTGGAGCCAACTGCCTTTTTCTGTTCGTGTACATAACAGGATGAGCTGCAAGGTCCCTTCCGGACCCAAACCACTCTAGGATTCCATGAATGGAGGAGTTTGTGGTGCTGTTTCTGGTTGGGAAAAGTGCTTGGGAGGGAAGCCAGGCTGTGTTTGACAGGGAGAAGTTGGGTTTTTCTGGTGTTGTCCAGGGAGCTGTTGAGAGCTGAAGGATGTGGACAATGCAGGCCTTTGCATGCTGTGGTTAAGGGACACAATTTAATCCTCTGGTTGAAGGTTTTATAGAGATCAATCAGTGCATAATCCTCTGCTTTTTCCCCAGAAATGAGCCTTGGGAGGCTGAGGAGCTGCATTCCCCTGCTGGTGTCTTGCTGTGGATGGGCAAGAGTGGATGTCTCACCAGGAAGGATGGGTGGTCCATTTAAAATGGAAATTTAGGGCTTTCCAGACTTGGATTCTTGAGGAAACCTCCTGACCTGAGGTAGCACCTTTCTACCTGTCAGGTCTGGAAGGGGACCCACCCCAAAAGCCTGGAGAAGCTCTGCCACTGACCTTGTGAGCCCATGAGCTTGACAGTGGTCAAGAAGACAAATTCACCTTCATTCAGATCAACTGAGTGCTGTGTTTACAAAAAGTTTCAAAAAAAAAAAAAATTTGGCAGGCTGTGTCTGCCCAAAGTCTGAATGAATAGAAACTCCAAAGGAAGCACCTGCTGCTAAAGGAAATCCAGGACAAGTTTTATTATCCTTTTTCACAGGTCTATTCAGGACTACATTAGGGGTTTCCTCTTTCCTTTTCTGGTACTTCACACTCATTCACAACAAAAAAACATATTGTGCTTATGAATTATATTCCAGAGAATATGGCTGGAGCTTATAAAGGTCCTGGCCAAAGAACTTTATTTTTAACCTTGCTCCCTTGTGGATTAATTTCTCAAATGAAAGCTTTGCAATTGTTTGGGGTTATTTTTCTCTCTTTTTCTTGGACGGGGCACAAGGGCAAATCCTGCCTGCTCTGTGTTAACAAAAAATGCCTCTCAAGGAACGAAGAGCAAAGGAGGTGAGTGAGGCTCTCCATGGAGCTTGACTATGAGGAAAAAAATTGAAAAAATTAATGTAATTCCTCCTAAACCAGTGTTACCCACCTATAAATGATGCAATGGCCACTTTGGTGCATACAGAAGCTGATGGAAGTTTTTCCATTTCCAATGGAAAGGGAGAGAGAAAGTCCCTTTGGTTGCTGAAAGAGCAACTTTTGGGGTTGATCCTGAGACCATGCGAGGCAGTGATGAGGGTCCAGGAGGCCCTGGGGAGTTTGCTGGTCAAACACAGCTGTTCAGCTCAACATCTCCCAGGTACGGAGCACATAAAAGCTGAAGGGTTTGCAAACAACCCAAGTGCAACACATGAGCCACTCGTGCACCAGAATGTTTGCTTTAGGGTCATTTTGCACCTGTGAAATAAGGATGTGACCCGATCCCTGAGTGGCCTGGGAAGGTTTTGCACCCTCCTGCTCCAGGGTGGGTGCCTGGGAGGCAGCACTGGGTGCTCTCTAACAAATACACTGTGCCCTGTGAGGGCAAGGACCTTCCTGTGCACACACACAGGATTCTCCTTCTGGCCTGTCCTTGAAAGTCTCATTTTTGTCTTTAAAAGCCCTTTTCCACCCCTGGTCACAGGAGTGTGAGCTGTCACTGCAGCCACCTTCCCCTGCCCCCTGGGTGCTGGTTCTTCTTCTCACAGGTTGTATTTTGATTTGCAGTCCCTTTTAAGAGCAAAAATGGCCTGCTCTGCTTTTGAGCAGCACCCAGCACAAGCATTTCTTCTCCAGCCTGAGGCTCCTTGCTGTTACTGCAGCGGAAATAGTGAATTATGGCAATTAACAGTGGCGTAAATCAGGGACTGTGACCAAACGAGGTCACCGAGGGCTCGAGGGCTGCATCACACCAGTAAATTACCCCAGACAGGAATTCCTTCATCCGCACCGCTGGATTGTTTGAGTGTTTCTTGACACGGATTTGGCCCAGCCCAGTGTCAGCAAGCCCAGGAATGGCTCAGACATCAGCACGGACCAGTGACCGGCTGGGAATCTTGTGTGGGACCCCTGTCCCATGGGTTAGAGGGCAACTTCCACAGGGACAGGGCCAGGAGCGAGTCCTGGCACTGGTTAGTAGAGATACAGCCCATTTTTAATGAGCATGGCCCATTTAAATGAGTATGTTTGCATGGCATTGACATTTCCCCACGAGGAAAACATGCTCTGGTTCCCAGATCCCCAGCGCAGCCCTCACGGCCCTCAATGCTCTTCACATTTCTTCCCCTGCAAGGTTTTAGCTAAGGGTGTTTTAAAAGTGCTGCCTAGGGTCAAGATGTTGGTCCTTGTGATTTCCGAGCGGTGCCAGACACGGTGTCACCGTGACCTGAGGTAGCACAGCTCCTTCCCTCGCAGTCTCGGCCACATACAAACACTTTGCTGCAGAGTAGGGGCTTCTCTGACCAGATGGGATTGATTTTTCCCTTTCTCTCTTCGGCTTTTAGGATGGTTTTTCTGAGTGTTCTTGCCTGATCTTAATAGGTGACACAAATAGTTCCAGATGTCACCTAATGCTTTGTAATATGGGTTGAATATTCAGCTATTTTCTAGACTGAGCTAGACTAGAATATTCTGAGTTGCAAGAGACCCACCAGGATCATCAAATCCGACTGCTGGCCCTGCACAGGACACCCCAACAATCCCACCCTGTGCATCCCTGAGAGTGTTGTCCAAATGCTCCTGGAGCTCTGGCAGCCTTGGGAATGTCACCATTCCCTGGAGAGCCTGTTCAGTACCCAACCATCCTCTGGCGGAAGAATCTTTTCCTATTATCCAACCCAAACCTCCCCAGGATAGGTGGTTTGACCACCACCTGTCCTTTTTTCATGGATGGGATGCTGCAGAAAGGAATTAGGGCCATGTGATCAAGGGAAAAACTGGTACCTGTTCACTGAGTGAGACCTGAGCCAGCAGTCAGATATGTCAGAGTGGGAGAAGGATAACCCAGGAGGCTCCTGGCTACAAAGAAATATGCCCTGACATCAGGGCCCAGCTCCCCAGGCTGTAGCCTCGTGGTGAAGTGACAAAGGTGCTTCAGCATCCTCATGGAAACAAAAACCTGCTGAACAAGTGCCTCCTCCAACTGTGCTTTCAGAGGGAACAACGGTCCTTGTTTCCTTGGGAGTCAGGCACAGGCACCAGAGCTCTGGGGAGGTGTAGGCTCTGCATCCTCATCTCAGAGGAATTACTCAGGTGTCTGGGAACACCAGGACAAGCCCTTGGCTCTGTGTTGCTGATGTCCCCAAGTCACCAGCAAGACCAGCCTGAGATAGGCTGCTGTAACAAAGCATGGCAGAAAAACTCAAATACCTTTAAAAGCAATAAATTCTGTACTAAATCAGAAATGCTGCCTCTGGCCAGGTATTGCATGTGGGACACAATCTTCCTGTGCCCAGTTTGCACGGGATGATGCCCACCCTCCTTCCCTTCTCCCGCTAGAGCCGTGCTGCCTGGATGGGAATGCTGGTTTCAAAGGAAGCTTCAAAGGAAGATTCTTTGTGAGCAAGCAGTGGGATCAAGGGCCAAAGGGACCGATTTGTGCCTCCAAGGAGTGCTTCAAAATTTTCCGTGTTACAGATCATATCCTCTCCTCCACAAAGACTCCTGCCAGCCAGGGAGAGATTGTCCTTTCTTTGAGAGCAAAAGACCGGGATTAGGCTGTGCCCCTCCTGTTTCTGCTGCCTGGGAGGTACTCAAAGGCTCTTAGGACACAGCAGCTGAGTCTTTATTATTTTCCTATAGGATGTAGAAAAGGAATTGCAGTCTGTGGGGGAGAGTTGGGTGATGCTCCACTAGACCTCACTGGTGATTGTGGAGGGGCTGGAAAATGGCTGAAGCCCTTTTAAAATAAATATAGGAATCATGAAATCCCAGAATGGTTTGGCTTGGAAGGGACCTGAACGCTCATTCAGTTCCCATCCCCTGCCACAGGCAGGGACACCTTCCACTATCCCAGGTTGCTCCAAGCCCCGTCCAAACCTGGCCTTGGACACTTCCAGGGATGCAGCAGCCACAGCTTCTCTGGGCAACCTAGGAGCAGAGTAGCAGTGAAGGAGATCTTCATCTTTTATTTTGCAGTCACTTTCAGATGGAGGAGAAGTTCATCCAACACTTATTTGGTGGAAAATTAATATTATCTGATATTTCTCCTGCAACCCTGGCAGAGAAACTCAGAGCATCACTGTGGTGGAGGCCATAGGGAATCAGGGAAGAAAAAAGGCAGCTCCAACATCCATTACCAAGGTCATTGAAGGGGGAAGAGGTTCCCACTATTTTTTGTTTTTCTTCTGGGATTTAATTCAGATCAAGGAGGTGACTCTGGGGACAGGCTAGAGGAGTCCAGCAGCTGTGGCATTGAAATGCAGGGATCATAAATGGCAGGAGGAAGGGAAACCCAGTAAACAGTTTTCAGATCTCAACCGAGCGTTGCCTCTGAACTACAAAGACCTGCGAGAAAGTGGTGTCAAACACCCAGCTCCCACTTTGACCCCTGCCTGAGGGGAAATGAATCAATGTTGGGAAAATACGGAAAGCAGGATGAGATTATCTACTGTATAAAAGAAGCTGGAAGAGATGGCTTGGGATATTTGTGTATTGAGGCTCTTTCCACGTCCTATTCCTTTATGGGGGGGTGCTATTGTACCTATTGTGGCAGATCGTTATCAGCCCTGTTTATCACGTTGGGTGCGGGGAATGTCAGATTGCTGAATGTCAGGTTGTTGACTGTTTTCATAACAGGAAGCTGCCTGCTGTCTTGCTGTGTTAAGGAACTCCCCTATGCACAATATTTTCCAAAAAAAAAAAAATTAAAAAATAAACCTAAACACTCTGCTGTGGTTGGGCAACCGCATGGATTCGAGTTTCCATTGTTCCTTGTAAGGCAAAATCCTGTGTAGATAAATCCACTCGATACACATTTGCCTGCTATTTCTTTTGTGTACAGATACAGGAAATACGGCCGTTGTTTTGTCAAGATGAAATATTTCCCAATGCCAGGAGTAAATCTCCACACTTTCATCAGTGCTTGGGAGCCTGGAGCGCTGCCACGTCTGGGTGCAGGTGGGACGTGGGACGGAGAGGGACGAGAGCGAGCTCGTCTCCACCACGGAGCATCGCGGGACACAGGTTGGAAGTGCCTTCATCCCTGAGAGCTGAAGGAGGCATCTGGCTCCCCTTGGGACTGGGGGGCTCATGGAGATTGCTTACCAGAAAATTCTGTCTGCCTCCTCTCACTGGGGGGAAAAAAAGTGATCCAAACTACCCTGGCTTCCCTGAAAATCAAACCCACAAGGGTGGGGTCTGGGAGCTGTAAGTCACCCGTGTGAGCTGGCTGGGGGTGTAAAACAGAGGACACCCTTTGCAGGGGGGACACATTTCCACTGGGCAGGGTGGATACAAGGTATTGAAATTTGAGTGGGAAGAGGTCTTAAGTGTGTTAGAGTCCTGACCAGAATTTGAGGGGGAAGAGATCCTAAGCAGCTGAGAATCCTGAATAGAATCCTACTCTTTATAGGTACCTTGACTGTTTGTTGGAGCAAATCATGAATAAAGCATCTGCTCGGGTGCTCTCCGAGTGACAGCAGCTCTGAAAGGCCTAAAGGGTGGGTAAATGTCGTGTGTGGAGTAAAGGACCCCTGATCACAGCCTGGCTCATCCTAAGGTCCATTACCCTTTGGTGCAATTAACAGGTGTTGGTTTGAAGCACTCGTAGGATGAGGAATTTGAACCAGAGCCTTCCCTAATCCTCCTGACTGCTTTTATCAGCAGACAGGTGAGGATGAAGTTTTTCTACAACACTGAAATGGTTCAGAGTGGGCACCTAAACTTTGGACATTGGGTCTTCGATGCCCGAAGGGTTTTTCTTGGATGCCAAGGTGTTGAAATGGCGTCAGTGTGCCTTCAAAAATCAGTCAGAGCACAGCCTGGATGCTGTTTCTGGCTCCAGGATTCCAGAAATCAGTCCACAAGGCGTGCGTTCCCATGAGACTCCACAAGGCTGTTTCTCACAGACTTGTGCTCCCTCAGGTTGCTCTCTGCGCTGTAGGATCACAGCACAGGTGGAAAGAAAGAGAGATTGAATTAACAAAGGGATGTCTTAAAAGTTCCAATTAAAGAATCATGCTGCCAATAGAAAATGCAGGGTGTTTTCTGTGTGTGCATAGGTCCTTTGTGGTCACCAAACTCATATTTCAGCCTGGATAAAATCCCTGTCTGCTCTGTCGCACAGCAACAATTATTAAATCAGGTAATTCTAAGCCTTTCCACAATGCAAAATATACCTTTTAAAGAGCATCTTCCCCCTCTCCAGTGATCAGGCAGCCTCAGCAGGGTGCCAGTCCAATGCAGAGATCTTGTCAGAAAAGGTGGGCAAGTCAATGAAAATCAAGAGTTTTTGGAAGCAGATTCAACCTGAAAGATCTGGTCTGTGTCCTCAACTTTAACTGTGCCATCCTGGGATGGGGAAACTCATGATCCTGGGAGACAAACCTGACCCAGACTTTTTAGAATTTCAGAAACTCTGTGAGATATTGGGGTGATGGCTGTGGGGACCTCAGTCACAGAATCATAGAATGGTTTGGGTTGGAAGGGACCTTAAAGCTCATCCCATTCCATCCCCCTGCCATGGGCAGGGGCAACTTCCACTATCCCAGGTTGCTCCAAGCCCCATCCAACCCGGCCTTGGACACTTCCAGCCACAGCTTTCCTGGGAAAAGACAAATTTTGGATGAGCTACTGAGGAATTCAGAGCCAATGGCTGCATTCGTTCTACTGGGATGCAGCACTGGAAGCCAATTGGCCATGCTGTTAAACTGGTAGAGGAGCAGGATGGAGCAGGGAAAAAAACATTCAAAAGAAGATTTAAGAAGAAGATGGAAAAACTGGCAACAATCAGAATTCAAGCAAAAATGATTTTGTTTTGGGGATAGGGCTTGGCCTACAGGGCCCTTCCATTCCATATTGCTGTGATTATTTTATGCTCATGTAAAAACAGAGCTGTCCATGGCAGGGGGTTGGAATGAGATAATTTTTAAGGTCCCTTTCAACCTAAACCATACTGTCATAGTGTTATTCCATGATTCCATGACTATATGATTCTCTGATTCCATGGTTCTATGAAATCTGTGATTTCATAATTCCACGATCCATGATTCTGTGATTCTATGGTTCTATGATTCTGTGATGTCATGGCTCTATGATTCCATGATTCCATGGTTCATGAGTCTGTGATTTCATAATTCCATGTTTCTCTGATTCCATGATATCATGGTTCTATGATTCTGTGATGTCATGACTCTATAATTCCATGGTTCCATGGTTCTATGATTCCATGATTCTCTGATTCCATGATTCCATGATACCATGGTTCTATGATTCTATGATGCCATGGCTCTATGATTCCATGGTTCCATGGTTCTATGATTCCATGATTCCATGATACCATGGTTCTATGATTCTATGATGTCATGACTCTATAATTCCATGGTTCTATGATTCCATGATACCATGGTTCTATGATTCTGTGATTTCATAATTCCATGATTCTCTGATTCCATGATTCCATAATATCATGGTTCTATGATTGTATAATGTCATGGCTCTATGATTCCATGGTTCCATGGTTCTCTGATTCCATGATTCCGGGATACCATGGTTCTATGATTATATAATGTCATGGCTCTATGATTCCGTGGTTCCATGGTTCTCCAATTCCATGATTCCATGATATCATGGTTCTATGATTCTGTGATATCATGGCTCTATGACTCCATGATTCCACAACTCCATGGTTCCTTCTATGATTCTACACTTGTGTGACTCCATGATCCCATGGTTCTGTGATTCTGTGATCCCATGCTTCTGTGACTCTGTGATTCCGTGATTCCACGACATTCGGCCTGGCCTGGAATTGCATCCTTCAAGAGAAACGAGCTAAACTCGCATTTATCAGCAGCAGAGGGCGTCCAACGCACGCGTGTCCCTAAATCCCAGCCCGGAGCTCCAACAGCAAATCCGACCGCGGCCAAAACTCTTCCTCGGAGCGCGGCCGATGCTTCCCCGCCAATTGTGCCGCTGCCTCAGGTTTCCTTCCCCGCTCCGTGCTCGGTGCCATACGGGAGATGCAGACCCGATTGTTCGCCCCGTGGCCTCTGCAGACAGGATACGAGCCCAATGCCAGGTGTGGAATTATTTTCCTGCGTGGTGCTGTAGCATGGGAATTGTTGATAACGCTAACAATGCGGCAAAGGAAAAGTGGGAGAGGAGCAGGACAATTAAGCAGCCTTTGAAAGCTCTGGGGACATGGAAAAAACCCTCCCCCTATTCATATGTCTCCAAATCCAAGTTCTTAAGGATGGAAACACGGGTGATTTTACTGGGCGAATCCCTCTTTTTAGCCTGAAACTGTTTAGTGAGCCTTGTCCTGTGGCAACAGTCACCTCCCTGGCTTAGTGGAGACAACTTTGATTTATCCCAGGAGCCTGTCAGGATGGATCATTTTCCCAGGGAGTAGCTCCCTATTCCTGCTATGTTTTGCTGGAGCTGGGGGCTGAGTCAGGGTTGGGGGGCCCAGCCTGCTCTTGGTGAAAAGCAGCTGGGGGACAGTGACTGCAACAAAGGGGTGGGGACTGTGGTGCAGGAGGAGTTTTGTGGGAAAACAGGGTCAGGCCCTGGATCCAGATTCCCTCTGGGATGTTGAGAAAGTCACTAATCCTTGTCACTCCTGAACAACTGTAGAAATAATCAGATTTTTAAGGTTGAAACCACATACAGTGATATAGCACTTTATAGCACCAAAGAATGTTTCCCCATCCTGCGTGGCAGCATCCTGTGGGTCTTCCAAGAGAGGATTAAGGGCTGATTTGCAGAGTAAGGGGCTGATGCCCTTTCTCCTGGACTCCTGAAGTCTCCAGGACTCAGGGCGAGACTTTAGCTGAGTTTCCATGTCTGCAGAGCTCTTGCCAAGCCGGTGCCATCAACCTTTGTCACAACACGGAGCTTTTGCACCAGCCAAGTGGCCACTCTGTCCCAGGCAGCTGAGGCCCCTCAAGCTCACTGCCACGATGACACTTCCCTGTTGTCCAGGCTCACAAATCCTAGCACTTCTGATTAGGAACTGTTTTGTCAGCATTTGGCGTGGTCCCAACACAAGTGGCACCAATTATTTGTGTCAGGTCCCCTCTGAAAGCAGGAGATGTATGAAATCTCACTCCAGGACAATCCATCACGGCTTGCAGTGGGATTTGGGACCTGTCATCCTGAGGGGGTATTGACTGAGCGTGGCTTCTTCCAGGCCACAGAGGTTATGGGGAGCTTTATATCATCCCCGCAAGACTGAAACTGAAAAATGAGCCTCAGGGTCTCTCAGCTTGGGTAAATGGTTCAACCTAAAGTTAATTCAGGCTGCTACTCGTTTTTGTGATGAATTTTAATAACTGAAACTTGTTTAAATGACAAATATTTGCTTTAAATTAAGCTGGGACCAAGTCTTATTTCTGTTTTAATATCAGCTTAGGTTGAAGTCTTACCACCAGAGTATGTGGAGACCTCTTGCTTTGCTCAAGGACCACTGGATTTTCCAGATGTCCTTTCTTAATTTTTTTCCTGACTGGCAGCAGCTAGGTTTTTGTGCTGATATGAGGCTCTGCTTGCAGATGGGATGGGAATAGTGGGAACTCAGCTTGGAAGACAGGAATTGGGTTATGCCTGGAGTGGTTTTGGGAAAGTCACATCACATCCATGATCCCTTAATGCCTCCTTGCAGTTTAATGAAAATAATAATGAGCATCTTGAATTATTGGTGGCTCTGCTCATCCTGCAGCTCATGTCAGCTCTGTCCTGAGCCTTATTCCTCACATTTTGCTGTCTGCAGTTCCACTTTCCTGCTAAAAGATCACCGTGGATGAGTCAAAGATCACCGTGGATGAGTCCAGGACACCTGGGCCATCCCTTTTCCTCTTTCTTAACAGCCTCATCCTGGGATAGTCCAGGGTGAGGATTTGCAGCTCACATCCCACTGGTGAGGGAATGATGAGAACAAGCCGTGTCCTGAGGGCTAAATCTATAAAATCACACAAGACAACAGTGGTCTTCCATGCCTGGAAGTGTCCAAGGCCAGGCTGGACAAGGCTTGGAGCAACCTGGGATAGCGGAAGGTGTCCCTGCCCGTGAGGGGTGGAATGAGATGAGCTTTAAGGTCCTTTCCAATCCAAATCATTCCAGGGTATTTTTGATTCTACCTCTGTTAGAAACTTGCTACCATCACCATGAGATGACCACAGGTAAGTCACCTCCTGACCTCCCCAGCACCCAGCTCCCACCCACCTGAATCCCAGGCAGGTAGAGTTAAGGAGCCTGGGTGTCCCTGGGCGGGAAAACGCCCATTGCAAGTGCCCTTGGTGTTTATTGAATGAACACCCACATCCTCAGTCCCACATTGAAGCTATCGACCAACAAAAGCACTCAGCAAGGCATTGAGGAGGGGAAGAATCAGGCCAGGAGCAGGTTAAAAGTGCATTTTCCCACTATTCAGAACATTTATTCTGATTGTTTTATTATTGTCCAAACCACCAGGAATAGATGCTCTGCTCTTGGAGAACAGGAATATAATAAAACAGCCTCTGAGGTCTCAGTTTCCTCGTGCCATGGCTACATTCAACCTGCAAATTTGGAGCCTCCTCCTGCCCAAAGGACACGTTCAGTCTGATGCAGCGGTTATAGGATTTCTCAGTGTGTGCAGAGAACCAAAGGAGCCAGAAAATCTGTTTTTCTCAATCAAACAGCTTCAAAATTCACCCCAGATCTCAGTGCCAGTCAGAGCTGGAGTGATCCAGACACTCTCCACCCTGGAGCTTTGGGAGGAGCACTTCACACCCACCTCCTCTGCACTGACCTTCACCAAGAGCAGCTCTCCCTTGGGTGTGCCTGCACTGAGCTGCTCTTCTCTGACAGTTCACTCACCTCATGTCTTGCCACCCATCCTCTCTTCCCTTGTCATTTTGGGCTGACTCACTCCCAGGTTATGCCATGCCCAGTACAATCTCTTTGGATCCTCAGAGAGGATGCCCATGGTCTGCAGCATGAGCACAGTCTTGATGCTGGAGGACAGGAGACTGCGGCCAAGAGGGGTTTAGGCTTCTGAAAGGCCATTGTCACCCATCTGGGGACTCGCTCATGGCTGGAGAGGAGAGGAGAGGAGAGGAGAGGAGAGGAGAGGAGAGTAAAGAAAAGAAAAGAAAAGAAAAGAAAAGAAAAGAAAAGAAAAGAAAAGAAAAGAAAAGAAAAGAAAAGAAAAGAAAAGAAAAGAAAAGAAAAGAAAAGAAAAGAAAAGAAAAGAAAAGAAAAGAAAAAAGAAAAGATAAAAGAAGAGTATTTCCATGGGAAAACACTAAGGTGGTGCTGAGGACACCAGTAACTGTGGGTTATCTGCAGTTCTGCCTGTGCATGGCAAGTGAGGATGTTGGCTGAGTTGGATATACAGCTCCCGCCTTTCCCCAGCCTCAGATGATGATTCTGGACCCAAATCACAGGCATTTTCTCCCAGCTGCAGAACACCAACCCTGCTGCAGAGATTCCCACTCAGAATGCAGCTAATGCCCACTGCTTTCCTGGCTAACTTCATGGAAGGACACCAAAGCCAGGGCTTTAGCAGTATTTCTAGTCCAATTGGGCTTCCCTGGGTTATTCATTATTTTCAGAGGAAAATAAATCGTTTGGCCTGTGAAAATGCTGTGATGACTCTCAGCAGAGCTGTTCATTCATGGTCAAATGGGATATTTTAAGCGAGGGGGGAAGTGTTTTTCTTTTCTTTGAGTGCACCACAAACTCTTCCTCTGTGTCAGGAGTGCAGAATTAAATCCTAATTAAAGACTGTAAAAACGCAGTGAATCTGAGAGGCCGGGAACACATACGTATTATCATCCCTTTCATAGATCATACGAGCTCCGTGGTGACATAATAAATAATCCACCCCAAGTTTTTAAAGGTAAAAACCAGCAAATCATTAATAACGTCTCTGGCACCATATATCAAACTGAAGCATTCCTCTTACAGCTGATCCCCAGCTATTCCCAGCTGCCTTTTTGCATTGCTGCCTCCTCCCTTTGCCCTGCTCGTTCTTCCCATCTTTTCTGCTGCAGTATTCCTGTGCTTTGTCCACCTGTGGTTATTTCTGCAGTTCACTGAAGAGCTGCAGGTATGAATAAGGCAAGAAAAACACACATCACGCTCTTTAAACCCAACCTCAGGAGGTTTAAAACTTGCCTGGACAAGAAAAGACAGGCAGAAACTGTTTTTCAGGGTAGAGAGAGGAACTGGATGATGATGTGGTAGTTTCACTTTTTTCTGGCACACCTGATCTATTTACACCACTGTCTGTAGTGGTGGTGGAGCACCCTCCATGTCAATTTTGGGGTCTCGTCACCCTCTCTTTTTTGATCTTTTGAAATTTTTCTATAACCCACTTAACCCAATTCACTTTCTCAGTCTGTCTCTCAGTGATTCCATTTCTGAAGGGTTGGAATACAATCTGTCATTACTCGTTCATGCTTAGTGTACTGAGTTCTTCCAAGCTCACAGAATCATGGAATGGTTTGGCTTTGAAGGAACCTTCAAGACCATCCAGTTCCACCCCCTGCCATGGGCAGGGACACCTTCTACTATCCCAGGCTGCTCCAAGCCCTGCCCAGCCTGGCCGTGGACACTTCTAGGGATCCAGGGGCAGCCACAGCTTCTCTGGGAAACCTGTGCCAGGGCCTCACCACCCTCACAGGGAAGAATTCCTTCCCAATATCCCATCTAACCCCACCCTCTGTCAGCTTAAAGTCATTCCCCCTTGGCCTGTCACTGCCTGATCTTGTAAAAAGTCCCACTCCAGCCTTCTTAAATTGCTGGGCTTCTTGGGATTGGCATCATTAATATATTTCCATATGACTATTATATATAATCACAGGGATTATTCCAGCGGTGCCTCAGTCCAGTTGCGTGATTTCTCCTCTGTCCCATGATGTGGAGTTTTATCTTTCCTCTCTTTGGGAATTGAGGGAAGACTCCGCAGAGATCTCACAGAGGAGGAAGGGACTGCAAACATGGAGACAGGGTGGTCTTTTGCTAGGTTTCCCTTCTTCACCTGGAAGATGCAGATCCAAATGTATCACCTTTTTCCTGGAAAAGGTAAAAGCAGCAGGGAACTCACCCCAGTGGCCGAACTTCATATTTTATGTTTGTATTTTTTTTTTGTTCCCCCAGATCTGAGAGTTACTGCAGCTGTAATACCATTCCTGGAAAAATAAAACTCTCTTCCAGTGTTCTGGGATGCACTACTGGGATGCACTACTCAGTAAAGTTGAAATTTCCCCCTCTGTGAGTACCTGACTCACCTTGTGAGTACCTGTTTAGAGAAGCTGTGGCTGTCCCATCCCTGGAAGTGTTCCAGGCCAGGTTGGACAGGGCTCGGAGCAACCTGGGAGAGTGGAAGATGGCTCATGGCAGGGGGTGGAACTGGATGATCTTTAAGGTCCCTTCCCACCCAGACCATTAAAGGATTCTATGACTTCTCCCCCTGATGCTTAGGGCAGGATTCACCTCCGTTTACAGACAGCTCCGGTTTGTGGGCAGCTGCAGGTGTCCCCAGGTGAACTTCCTGTTAAACAGCAGTTACAGGGAGCAGGGGTGGCTCTCTCTTCCTTACACAGGTATCGAGTGCCACTTGAGATGCTCTCTGGTTCCTGAGCTGCCACATGCAGAGGGCAAACCCATCCTGTCAGTGGAGTTTGGACAAATATTCAGGAGAGTCTGCTGTGCATCATGTCCATAACGACACAGCTGCCACTTGTACACGTGGCACCAAGTTAATCCAAATTCATTCATCCCTGGTAAATTCCATTGCAGCTTTTGGCGCTGAGGAGAGTCCAGACTGGAAGGGAGGTGGGAGGGCTGCACACATTCATGGATGTGAGGAAGTGATGGAATGTTGGCACGGGTGCCAAAGGAGCTGGGCTGCAGGGATTTGTATAGTCCTGAGGTGACACATGCCCTTACAGCTGCTAAGGATGAGGATATGAGGATTGCTTTTCTCTTTCCCTGCTGTGTCCACCTGCGAACGAGTGACTCCAGCAGGGTGACAGGGTCTCCAGGCAGGCATGGTGAAGTTTCAGTTCATGGCCTATCAATATTCACCCATCATCCCCCAAACTGGGTGGCAATTCCTTAGTCTTTAGATGAGACTTCCATTGGCTTTGTAGTGGCCCTTCTCTCCTCTTCTTCAGTGTTTCATTGCCACAGGAAAGTTGTAAAATCACAGAATATTCTGTGTTGGAAGGGACCCACAAGGATCATGCAGTCCAACTCCTGACTCTGCACAGACACCCCAACAATCCCACCCTGTGCATCCCTCAGGGTGTTGTCCAAACACTCCTGGAGCTCTGGCAGCCTTTGGGCCCTGACCATTCCCTGGGGAGCCTTTTCAGTGTGGGCTTTTAAGCAGGGGTTCAGAGATGCAGCGAGGCAGGAGTTAGAGCAAGGAAATGAATTATTTATTAAATTTACAATACTATTTATATATTTTAGTTTTATAAAGTAATTGAACAGTGCTTACACTTCTCTTAGGGTGATTGGTCAAANTCTTATCTTAGACACTCACTTAGAAATGTTTTTTCTTAAGATAATGTACACAAGGTCAGAAGATACCAGATATGAATGCTATTTACAAAAACTCTATCTATTGTTTACATAGCTTACACAGCAAAGGAAAAGTTCTCACAGAATGAATGCAAGAAGAGAAAATTTCCCTGCTAACAGCATTTCAGCATCCACATTTTCGGTGCCTGACCACCTTCTGCAGGAAGAACCTTTCCCTGATATCCAACCTAACCCTCCTCTGACACAGCTCCAGCTGTTCCCTGGGTCTTGTCCCTGGTCACCAGAGAGCAGAGGACAATGCCCAATTCTGCTGGGCACATTGCTTCTGCTTCATCAGGGATGAAGACAATTAGTGAGTCTGACTCTTCAAAAAATTGATGTTCTGGATTCCCTGAGCTTAAGAAAGGCTCTGTGCTATCCATCTCTCCTGGGATTTCAGTGCTGCAAATCTTTAGAATAGTTAATTTCCAAAAGGAAAAGTTTGCTGCCACCTACCCCCGGATGCACCAGTCGCTCTTTATCCCCATCAGTCCAGTCCTCAACACATACAAATTTCTCCATTTCAGGACATGTTTGGAGCTGCCTGAGTCTCAGCAGCGATGATCGCTGAGGAGCTTACTCACCCCTAAACCCTGCTGGGATTCACCAGCTGAGCGTGTCCCTACCTGCTTAGCTTTGGGGATTGATCCAGAGGGTGTGCACAGAAGGTGCCAGCCTGTTCCTTGCACAAATTTGAGCAGCAGGAGGAAGGAACCTCTTGCCTTTTGAGCAGTTAGACCCTCTCTCCTCACTGCCAGGATGCCCTTGTTAAAATAGCTCCATATGGAGCTTGAACCTGCATTTCCTGTGTTATAGTAAAGGGCACTAATCCATAGGTACTCTGCACTGGTTCTCTGTCATTAAACTATCTAGTGGTGTATGGCAAGGACTGGATATTCCAGCAGGTAGGGCATTGCCATGGAAGACTATGTTCTCCCCATGGATAAGTAAGGCCAAGAAAAACACCTTCCAGATGGGACATCTTGAGACCACTCAAGAGTTCAGTTCCCTGCTTATACCCCTGACTGAAAGATACTGGTGGGACTTGAAAAAACATTTCTGTGACTGTTTTTGCTGACTGTGCGTGGCATAGCCTACTCTGAGAATACTGACCAGCCTCTTAGACTGGATATTGGGAAGAAATTTTTCCCTCTGAGGGTGGTGAGAAGCTCAGGTTGCCCAGAGAAGCTGTGGCTGCCCCTGGATCCCTGGAAGTGTCCGAGACCAGGTTGGATGGGGCTTGAAGCAATCTGGGGTAGTGGAAGGTGCCCCTGCCATGGCAGGGGGTGGAATGAGATGAACTTTAAAGTCCCTTCAAACCCTTCAAACCAGTCTGTGATTCTGTGATGATCAAGGCCCATGAACATGTTGACTGGAGAAATACCAGCCTCTAGGCAGTGGTGCTGTTTCAAATTCCAGATTTGTATATCCATGCCAAATGTTTGTATATCCAGAGCAAAATGGATCTTCCTCTATCTATGGACCCTCCCTACAAACCAATAAAACTCTTTTTTTAAGAGCAGGAGACCCAGGTCATGGAGTTGTCTCTTGAGATCCTGAGGGTCAGGAAACTGTAAAAGTCTTCCCATCTTAGCACCAACTGCATGTGTAATTAGCATAGACCTGAATTCCAATTCTTGATTATGAATGAAACTAATCCAAGTCCACCCCTTTCATTCTCCACAAACTGGTCTGATCCAACACGGCAAAAAACACAAGCAAGATTATTAGAACCACTCCTGATTTGGAAAAGAGACTCAGACTCCTATACTTGCTCATCTTTCCAGAGCCCTGTTTGGGGATGGATGTTCCTCTCCTTTTCTTCCATGGCTGTGGGTCGTGGGTTCTCTCAGCTCCCCTTGTGCCTTCCCTGTCTCCCTGGCAGGGAACAGCCCCGAGCCCAAGAGGGACACTGTATTCCTGTCATATTGCTGGGAAAAGGTCAGTGTCTGCCAGGATCACCAGACAGGAAGAGATAGGGAGGAGCAACAGGAAAGTGAGAGAGGGGAGGGGGAGAAGGGACACGTTTTTTTTCCCCATCTTCTGTTCTTCCTCTCCAGCAGAGCCCTCCCACACGTGATGCAAATCCAGGGTGCGGCCAGAGATGCACAATCCTCTTTCCTTGCTCAGGGATGTCACAGGAAGGTGAAACTTGATGAGATTAAATGTGGTGCCTTGCTGGGACTGGCTGACATCTCCAAAAGACATCTGATGTAACCAAATCCTTGCAGTTCAGCGTGGGCAGTGGTGAGATAATAAACATCTGTCACATGTGAGAGGTGCATTTTTCTCCTCAGTTCTCCTTCCCTCTCAGCACACATTGATGTGGTGGGCTGATTTTCCCAGAGTCCTCACTAGCTTGGTCTCATTCCTTAAGTTCTCTTATTTATTAAGTGCATCCCCAGGGCTGCTGCTCAGAAAACTTAGTTACTACATTAGTAACTTCCAAAATTTTACTTTTGATGTGAATTTGTCTTCTTGGGATGGGATGGGATTTTCAGGTGTGCAATATGGTAGCAGGTCTGAATGAAACATTTCTCACCTCTGGGACAAGCATTATGGCTCTGTCCTCAGGTTACTCTGTAGTGTCCTTCTATTCCCTGCCCATGGCAGGGGGTCAGAATTGGATGATCTTTTAGGTCCCTTCCAACCATTCCATGATCCTACGGTTCTATTTTTACTGTCCAGATTTCTTGGGAAGCCGGGTAAAACACAGCATGTAAGGACTGATGGGTGTTTGCCTTCAAGTTTAGGTTTGAGACAACGTGGGAGACTGAGGAAGAGCTCAAGGCTTCTGCCATTAAATATAACTAGGGTTATCAGAAACACAGGAGTATTTTTATTAACAGGAAACCCTTCATTCTTCAAATCATTGCAGATTTTAATGTGAAATCTCTGTTCCCTTTCTGCTCCATCATGTGACTGGGTTTAGCAGCCCAAACCAACCACACAATTCTGATATTACCGTGAAGAGCAGGGGAAGCCTTAAAGCTCCCCAAACACACCTTAGCTGGTGCATGGGGTCAGCAAGGGTCATGCACCCCACAAGGTGAGAGAGCAGAAGGGTCGTGTCCTTCCTCAAGAACAACTTGGTGCATTATCCTGCCCAGAGCAGAGCATTATCCTGCCCCATCCCTGGAAGTGTCCCAGGCCAGGTTGGACAGGGCTTGGAGCAACCTGGGATACTGGAAGGTGTCCCTGCCCATGGCAGGGGGTGGGACTGGATGAGCTTTGAGGTTCCTCCCAACCCAAAGCATTCCGTGACTCAGTGAATTCCTGCAGGGATCACAGCACTGGGCTGTGCCTGCCGTCCTCGAGGTTTGATGAATCAGGTGTGTGATGCAAGGAGGGACGGCCAGGGAGGGACTGCAGCCCGGGACAGACAGAGGGAGAGCCAAACCTGGCTGCATTCCTTGCCTGCTCCTGACTCCCTAAGGAGGGTGAGTCCTGCTGCTCAGTGAGATTCTCAAGAGCAGGAGTTGGTTCCTCGTACTTCAGTAAAGTTCCTGCTCTGGATGACTGGGAAGAAACTGATGCTTGAACAAGAAATACTGAAATTTGAATATTTAGCAACCAAGAAATCATTCTTCAAATATTTTAGTGTGCAACAAAGGGTTTTTTGTGTATTACAGAGACTTACCCATGTCATGCATGACACTTGATGTGGAATTAGCCTTGAGTGGCTGAGACTGCTGTGATGGAGAGGAGAGACACTGCTTTGGGATAGCAGTGGGAAGGATGGTGTTTGCTTGATGAGCCTCAGTCCTACAGCCTTCTCTGCAAGGGGATCAGGAGAGCCAGAACAGGAGCCAGAGTAGCCACTGCCCTAAGACTTGACTGCCCCTGGGACCAGGGAGAACTCCCAGGTTGGGCCTGGTGTGGGGGGAGGATGTCTGTGCTGGAACAGATAATTGGGCACCACAGGGAAGCATTTCCATCCGCTTAGGAAGCACTGTCCTGACCTTACTCCTACGCCCACTCCCTCTCTGTCACAGGCCTGAAAGAGCCTCGCTCAGCTCTTTTAGAACTGAAAATTGAGCCCCAGCGCCATCCTTTATGCAAGAGCTGAAAGGTTAATACATGTCACGTCTGTCGGCCAGGACTCTGCAATAGCAAAGCCCTTTTCACTGAGGAAAAAACCCACCAGCCTGTCACAGCCTGACCTTTCCACCCTCACACTCCAGCACCACTTTCACACCACAGGGCTGAGAATAAACACATCCTTTTCCAGCCAGGGCTGGATCCTCTCAGCTGCAGCAAAATGTGATTCCTTGCAAATGGTGCAGGTGGCTCTTAGGTAGGGGTTTTCCTGTGGATTGCAGGGATAAGCAACCATCGAGCTCCTGGAATTAGAAAGGTCAGCAGGGATGCTTCCTGTTGGAGCTGCACAAACCCTGGTGCTTGGATCAGAGGGCAGAGATTTAAAATTAGAAGCGGCCACGGGGTTACGGAGGTCGCTCCTTGAGCCTGACAAGGTGATGGGGTCTGTGGCTTAGGGGCATGAGAAAATAAACATCTCCAGCCTTAATATTTTCTAGAGGATGACAGAAAATGCCTCTTCTGTCTTTAGCACAAGCTTTGGAATATCAGGAATTCCTCCCTAAATAACCCCTCTCTTTCCCTGGCATGTAGAGGATGTGTACACGCCTAGCTGGCCACTTCAAAAAAGTAAGGACTGGAACAATTAGGGAATCCTCAGTTGAGTAATTTCCTAAAAAGGCTGTGTTGGATAGACACAGCTCAGGAGATGTCTTGGTGCTTGGCATTTTCCTGGTATATAAAAGAGTGGGTAATTCACCATTCAGAAGTGCAGAATGAGCCCCTCTCTCTGCTGAGTATATCCTGCAGCTCTGGGAAAATTTTTCACCCAAAGCAGAGCGGCTCCAACAGAAGAGATGGAGAGAGATCCCATAGCCTCAAGCAGCCTGTGTTTGTTTCAAGCCTTCTTTAGACACCCTTTCCCAATTGTTTGGCTTCCAAGTACTCAAGGTATCCCACCTGGAGCAGGACAAACTGCAGGGACTGACTATGGCCAAGGATGTAATGCCTGGTCACGGTTTAAACTGATTTTGTGTATTCTTTATCCCACTCCTCCTGAATCCATGAGGAAGTGCCTCTCTGGAGGAGCAGTGGCACTGATGGGTTTACCCCCAGGAAGGGAGTGTCACACTTTTGGAGCAAAGCACTGCTCCTCCCAAATGCCTGGAGCTTGATGTGTGCGCGCATTTGAGCGTTCCCATCCAGGAGGAGCACTGACTCCTGTGCTTTGCCAAGGAGCTGCCAAGCCCTGCAGTGCAAGTTCTCCACCTTCCAATTAAAAAAAGAGGGAGCTTGCAGGGCACATCCACGGCCAGCTTGGAAACTCTCCCTGCCCTCCAGAGTAAAACCTACTGGAGGAGCCTGAGGTCCAGAAATAACCACAAACCACCCTTTCCTGTCAGGCAGCTGGGATTTCAAGTGGTTAGAGCTAAATATGGCACTACGTCAACAAGGAGCCACCAGGAAAGGGGGATTATTGCTCTCCATTAGTGAGAGGAGTCTGCTCACACACGCCTGCAAGGACCTCAGCTTTGGAAAGCACATTTTCTTCATTTCTGTGGTTTGCACTTGAATTTCCACCATGCTCCTCCTCATCTTTCACTGGATATTTCCCATTTCAAAACCAAGCAGGCAGACAAAGCCGAGGCACATCAAGAAGCAATTTGTCTGGCTGGTAAAGAAACAAAAACAACCACCCCAAAGCCAGGCAGAGGAGAACAGGAAAACACTAAGTACAGCTGTGCAAGTCTCACATCGCCTCTGCTCTCTCCTCCTCCTCAGCCCCGCTGAAAGACAGCAGCTGTAATCCCTTCCAGGTGGTGACAGGAGTGATCTTCCCAGCCCCTATGAACGTGACAGCCGTGTAGCTGGCTGGGAACACGTGTTCCCGTGCTGTCAGAGGGAGAGGGGAAGCTGCAAGACCCAACAGGCGCCTGAGTCACAGCAGCCAAAGGGAAATGCAAGCGCTGGAAGCTGCGCAAGTGCGAGGGATGTGACTGCGAGGGATCCTTTTCAGCTGGTTGTTTCCTTCACGGGTGCTCTGGGCGATCCTGGGAGAGACTGGTGGAGGAAGGCGACACCTCCTTCAGCAGCATCTGTCTCTGGATCCCCACGGGCTGCTCCCCAGCCCCTCTGAGTGGGGATTTTGGCGACCAAAGCTCAACTCTGCCCCGATTATGACCAGCATATGTGTGAGTCACT
Source organism: Callaeas wilsoni (assembly GCA_013398955.1). NCBI lineage: Eukaryota > Metazoa > Chordata > Aves > Passeriformes > Callaeidae > Callaeas > Callaeas wilsoni. The sequence continues at coordinate 67,674 of VWPU01009616.1, read as the reverse complement.
GCCCAGACACGGATGGTGACAAACATAGATATGAGTGGGACAGGTCTCCTGGGCAGGAACTCCAGTGATTTCAGTTTTCATAGTTTGATAACTGCAGTTTTGTGTTCCTTTTAATTTCTTTCTCCTTGCCAGTGCTGCAGGTGAGGAACTGATTGATTGAACATGAGTAGGGTGTGACATTGACTGTGTAAGCAGCTTTAAAGTGATCAAAGTCAGCAGCTGCAGGAGAAATCCTGGGAAATGTTTACCCTTTCCCTAACCTCTTGAGTTCCAACAGTGGCTTTTAGCGATAGCACAGAAGGACAATCATGGAATCCCAGAATGGTTTTGGTAGGAAGGGACATTAAAGATCATCCCATTCCACTCCTGCCATGTGCAGGGACACCTTCCGCTATCCCAGGTTGCTCCAAGTCCCATCCAACTCAGCCCTAGACACTTCCAGGGATCTAGGGGCAGCCACATCTGCTCTGGGCAACCTGTGCCAGGGCCTCACCACCCTCAGAGGAAGAATTTTTTCCTAACATGTGACCTAAACTCTTTATTTCTTTCCCCTTGTGATCTTGGAGCCAAAAAACCACTTTTAAAACTTCCATGGGATGACTGGCTTGAGCTATTGCCTGACAGCCTGAAAGTCATCAACATAAGATGCTTTAAAGTAGCTACACTGAGATCAGCTCTTCCCATATAGGACATTTTGGAAGGGCCTGCCCAGGGAGGTGGTGGGGTCCCCACTCCTGGAGGTGTCCAAGGAATGACTGGACATGGCACTCAGTGCTCTGGGCTGGGTGACAAGGTGGGGACCAGTCACAGGTTGGGCTCGATGGTCTTGGAGGTCTTTTACAATTTAGTAATTGTGGGATTCTGTGATTTTCATCTGAGAAGTTGTCTAGGCTCCCCGTGCACTCTGCAGGTAGAAATGTGCCTGCTGGCAGTGTAGTCCCCCTCCTCCTAAGGTGGCTGCCCGCAGCTGATGAGTCACAGTCTTTGCCTCTCTCTCCCTACTGGTTCCGATGGGAGTCTGGAGGGTGGCTCAGGGGGAGACATTTCACCAGGAATGCTTAGAGTTCACTCAACAGGTACCACTTCCAGTCTATGCCTCATGTCAAGATCAGAGCTGTGACTTCCAGGCTCAGTTCTTTTTGGCATCCTGCATGATGTGATGTCTCACAGACCTGATTATGAAATCAAAATGGTTCTATACATGATGTAGAACCTGGGCACGAGGTTTAGTGGTGGGTTTGGCAGTGCTGTGTTAACAGTTGGACTTGATGGTCTTTATGTGTATAAATTGAAAGAGGGGATATGTAGGTTGGATATTGGGACAAAATCCTTCCCTGTGAGGGTGGAGAGGCCCTGGTACATATTGCCCAGAGAAGCTGTGGCTGCCCCTGCATCCCTGGAAGTGTCCAAGGCCAGGTTGGATGGGGCTTAGAGCAAGCTGGGATAGTGGAAGGTGTCCCTGCCCATGGCAGGGGGTTGGAATGGGATGATTTTTGAGATCACTTCCAACCCAAACAATTCTGTGATTCCATGAGGCTCACAGATAGGATTGTCCTTCTTTTGAGGAAGGCCCAGATTTTAACTTCTCTGTCTTGAGGATGGTGCTGTTGTCCCTGGAGGGTCTCCCTGGAGGCACTGTCAGCCTTTGTGGGAACAGCTCAGCTGAGATCCAGCTCTCCACTGACTCCTCCCAAACTCCCCTGTTCCTCAGACACCCAAAATTAAGTGTTCGCCTCTGGAGCTGAACCCAGTTCTTCATTTGAGTGAAATGAATCTTATCTCTGGCTGTGAGTTTAAGAAATGGATTCTAGAAATGAAAACCACAGGAATTATTTAATTTGGAATATTGATTATTTAAACATGTCTGCATACATCTTCGCAAACCCAACACAACACTACACACATACTTTTTCTCCATACAATTTAAGGCATTTTGTTTTCAACCTCTCTGTTTTATTCTCCCTGCAAATTTTTGATAAAATGAACTGTGTTCCTAAGAGCTTTACATGAGTATGCAGCTGAGGTATGGTCAAACTTCTGGCATTAGCTGGGCATTTATTCAGAAGTGTTTATATTTCCCCAGGGGAAGCAAAAAAAAAAAGTTAAAATCTGGTAAAAAACAGTTGCTAAATGAAGTTTGCAGTTCTATTGTAAAGTCCAAGCTCTCCAATAAATGCTTCAGCCTCTTCCAGCTGTTTGCTGCAGCACAAATGCCCAAAGTCTTTTCCATGTTAAAGGGAATATTAGTTTAAATTTTGTCTGCAAGGACAGAGCACTGAGCCATTGCAAATCCCGTTAGCTCCAAAACAGGGCCTCATGCACAGTTGTCTGAGGGATCCCAGATGGTTGTAAAGTGCTTCGATACCATCATTGGCATAGTAAAGGGTATCACAAGGGATTGGATCTATTCCTAATTTGGTCAATATTGCATTCAGCCCCTTCTCAGACACCTGACAGGGTGAATTAACTCATGTTTTTTATCTACCACTACAGTGATGAGCACAGTACAAAGAGATGGGGTCTTGAAGAGGATCGACTGGAATGATCTTTCTCGATGTTGAGGCTTCCAGTGAAGTGAGGAATGAGCTCAACATCTACTAAAGTAAAAAAAGAAAGGGAAAATGGGGAAAATCTTTGATATCTCAGACCCTTTTTTCTTGTGTACAGAGAAGGTGGGGTAGGCAAGGGCAGGGTAGGGAGGAAGATGAATGTACATCTCTGTGGGCTCTGACAAGACTTTGGCAATGAATCCCAATTTTGTTGTGTGTCTGTGGATTGGCAGTCTCTCCAGGGAAATGGCGTGCAACAGGTGAAAGGCATCCCAAAGTCATTCAGAGACGATGCCCAGCAGAGCCACAGATCACTCCAGCAGCAAACAGCATGGCTTAAAGGGTGGGAACTAGAAGGTATCCCAAACAAAACAGCCTTCCCCTTCCCCAAACCACTTACCTATTGAGACCACAGGATATCAATGAGTTACCAGCCCTCTAGAAATGAGGGCAGGTAATTGCAACGTTACTCACAGGATTCAACATCCAGTTTACCACATTTAACTCAGAAGAAAAGCCGATTACGAGGGCTCAACTCACTGGAGATACTGAAATATGTAATGAAAATATACTTTTAAAAAAGAAAGAAAGGAAGAAAGAAAGAAAAAGTCGGTTTTTAATCAGCAGTTCTAGAAGTCCAGGTCATCCTGGTCAATCTCATCAGAGTTTTCCTTCTTTTTAGAAGCCTGAACTTCCTCAGTGTTTTCAGCCTCTGGATCTTTGGATGCACCTTCAGCTTCTGCCTGCTCCTCATCTCCCACAGGATCAGAACCTGAAGATTCTTTGTCCTCTTCTTCTTCCTCACTGTCAGGATACATCTGGGAGGGCTTGGAGCTCTCATCACTTCGAACTTCTCCATTGGGTTGGTCACTTGTAGGGTTATCATCACCTTTGCATTCCTCTTCAACTACTCCTTCCTCTTCATCTACTCCTTCCTCTTCAGCTACTCCTTCCTCTTCATCTACTCTTTCCTCTTCATCATCAGACCCCTTCTGGGATTGCTGTGAGAAGTTTCCGACAGAAGAATAACAAGAAAAGGCTGTGGATTTTTTCAGAGTCTCTAACCTTTTGCTGATTTTCTTGCCTTTGGTCTTTGAGGCTTTCTCAGAAACTTTGTTATTGCCTTGATCTTCGTGTTTTTCATGTGCCTTGTCAGGGTCATCACCGGTGGGTTCCTCACCATTCTCATCAGGTTTCTCATCCCCTTCACTGTTTTTCTCCTCACCCTCATCTCCTGACTCTGGTTTTGCATCTTCTGCTGCCTCAGCTTCATCCTGCTCAGCTTCTTCATTTCCTTCCGCAGCATCTCCTTCAGGATTGTTGTCAGTTCCAGAGCCCTCAGCATCTTCTCTGCATTCTGACGTCTCTGCCTCATCATCAGCCACAACATCCTCATCCTCTGGCTCCTCTGTTTCTTCAGCTTCATTTTCACCTTCATCTTCACCTTTGGTCTTTTCCTCAGCTTCCTGCTCTTCATTTTGAGCTTCTTCTTCTTCTTGTTCCTCTTCCTCTTTTACTTCCTCCTCCTCTTCCTTTGTTTCTTCCTCCTCTTTTTCGCCCTCTTCTTCCTCTATTGCTTCTTCTTCCTCCTCCTCTTTTGGATTTTCTTCCTCTTCCACTTCCTGCTCCTCTTGTTTTGTTTCATCATCATCATCTTCCTTTGTTATTTCTTCCTCTTCCTCCTTCCCTACCTCCTCTTTTGTTTCTTCTTCCTGTTTTTGCTCTTCCTCCTCTTCTACTTCCTCCTCTTTCACATCTTCCTCTTCTTTTGCTTCTTCCTCCTTCCCTTCCTCCTCCTCTTCTTTAGTTTCTTCCTCTCCCTCCTTTACTTCTTCCTCCTCTTTTGCATCTTCCTCTTCCTCATTCCCTTCCTCTACCTCCTCCTCCTTTCCTTCTTCCTCTTGCCCCTTCCCTTCTTCTTCCTCCTCCTCTTTTGCTTCTTCTTCCTCCTTCCCTTCTTCTTCCTCTTCCTCTTTTGCTTCTTCCTCCTCCTCTTTGGCTTCTTCCTCTTCCTCCTTCCCTTCTTCTTCCTCCTCCTCTTTGGCTTCTTCATCTTTTTCTTCCTCTTCCTGTTTTGCTTCCTCCTCCTCCTCTTTTGCCTCTTCCTCTTTTTCTTCCTCCTCTTCCTCTTTTTCTTTCTCCTCTTCCTCTTTCGCTTCCTCCTCCTTCCCTTCTTCCTCCTCCTCTTTTGCTTCTTCCTCCTCCTCTTTAGTTTCCTCCTCCGCCTCTTTAGCTTCCTCTTCTTCCTCCTTCCCTTCTTCTTCCTCCTCCTCTTTGGCTTCTTCCTCCTCCTCTTTGGCTTCTTCCTCCTCCTCTTTGGCCTCTTCCTCCTCCTCTTTTGCTTCTTCCTCCTCCTCTTTGGCTTCTTCTTCCTCCTCCTCTTTTGCTTCTTCCTCCTCCTCTTTGGCTTCTTCCTCCTCCTCTTTGGCCTCTTCCTCCTCCTCCTCTTTTGCTTCTTCCTCTTCTTCTTTGGTCTCTTCCTCCTCTTCTTTTGCTTCTTCCTCCTCCTCCTCCTCTTTTGCTTCTTCCTCCTCCTCCACCTCTTTTGCTTCTTCCTCCTCCTCTTTGGCTTCTTCCTCCTCCTCTTTTACTTCTTCCTCCTCCTCTTTGGCCTCTTCCTCCTCTTCTTTGGCCTCTTCCTCCTCCCCTTTTGCTTCTTCCTCTCCTTCCTTCCCTTCCTCTTCCTCCTTCCCTTCTTCTTCTTCTTCCTCCTTTTCTTCTTCCTCTTCCTCCTTCCCTTCCTCCTCCTCTTTAGCTTCCTCCTCCTCCTCTTTTGTTTCTTCCTCTTCCTCCTTCCCTTCTTCTTCCTCCTCCTCCTTCCCTTCTTCTTCCTCTTCCTCTTTAGCTTCCTCCTCCTCTTTTATTTCTTCCTCTTCCTCCTTCCCTTCTTCTTCCTCCTCTTCTTTAACTTCCTCCTCTTCCTCCTCTTTGGCTTCTTCCTCCTCCTCTTTGGCCTTTTCCTCCTCCTCCTCTTTTGCTTCTTCCTCCTCTTCTTTGGCTTCTTCCTCCTCCTCCTCTTTTGCTTCTTCCTCTCCTTCCTTCCCTTCCTCTTCCTCCTTCCCTTCTTCTTCTTCTTCTTCCTTTGCTTCTTCCTCTTCCTCCTTCCCTTCCTCCTCCTTTATTTCTTCCTCCTCCTTCACTCCCTCTTCTTCTGCTTCCTTCTCTTCCTCCTCATTTAGCTCTTCTTCTTCCTTAGTTTCCTCTGCTTCTTCCTCTTTTACTTCCTCATCTTCTTCTTTAGTTTCACCCTCCTCCTCCTCCTCTTTTATTTCCTCCTCCTCTTCAGCCTTAGCCATTTCTTCTTCCTCTTTCTCTTCCTCCTCCTCTTTTGGTTCCTCTTCTTCTCCTTCTTTTGTTTCTTCCCCTCCTTCTTCTGCTTCTTCTTCTTTGGTTTCTTCATTTTTGGCCTCATCGTCCACCTCAGCTACTTCGGGTTCTTCTCCATCTCCATTCAACTTTGCGCTGTCACCTTCATTTAATTCTGGCTCTCTTTCTTCATCGTCCTCTGCTTCCATTTCACCTGTCTGAGGTTCACCCTCATTCTTCTCCTCCTTTTCTGCCCCTTCCTCCACAGAACCATTGGGAAGTGCTTCAGTGTCCTGGGCTGCTTCTGCAACAATGGCTTCCTCATTGTCATCCTTCTTCAGCCTCAGTATTTTCTGCAAATCAAAGGCTTTCATGACTGGGGCATTGGTGGCCACCGCAGGAGCTCTGGCAGGCCTGGAAGCCAGTTTTTTCCTCACACAGGAGTCACACGGACAATATTCCTCCTCACTGGATTTTTTGCTAATGCTGTCCTCCAAAGCTGCACTAAGGTTAAAGTCATTATCTACATCTAATGATAAGTCTGTCGTCTCCTCCAGCCTCATCTGGGCACCATTCTTGTCCCCAAAGAGGGACTTTTTATGCATAGTTTGCAGTCGCCATCTCCTCTGCTCAGTTTGGAGTTTGGACTCACGTGTGGGTGGCTCCTCTGGAGGTCTCGGCATCCTCCTCCCAGCCCTGCTTTTGATCTTCCTCAACTCCTTCTCTATGCTCTTTTGTATCCTTTTACTCACTTCCTCCTTCAGCTCTAGTATCATTTCATCCATCTGCTGGTTGTCCTGCAGGTTCCACCTGACTTTAAACTCGTTCATGGCGTTGACATAGTGAGCCATGAACTCCTTCTCGATTTTCTTGAGTAGTCTCAGGACCCAGGTTGGGTCTGGATCCACAGAGTTCTGCTGGACAAGGGATGTGCCCACACTGGTCGATGTATCGACTTTGGGCTCGGGGTCATTTGGCAACTCTTCTTGGGGCTGCTCTTCCAACTCATCTTTCAGCTCTGTCCCGACATCAGCATCACCAGCATTGGCATCATCAGTGGTCACTGGCTGATCAGCTTCTTCTTCAGCGTTTTCTTGTGGGACCTCATCATTCACAGCTTCAGTTTCTTCCTGTTCTCCAGTTTCGGCTAATTTGTTTTCTTCTTCATTTTCATTTTCTCCCCCTTCCTCCTGACCCTGCTCACAGTTACTGCCCTGATCCTCCTTATTCTCTTCTTCCTCCTGGATTACAGACTCCTCTCTAGCAGACTCTGCTTTTTCCTCAACTTTTGCCTCTGAGCAGGCTGTGGAGGGACGCGATGGCTGCTCTTCCTCCTTACTTTGCTCCTCAACCTCGGTCAGTTCCGTGCCAGTCTCTGCATTTTCCACTTGCTCGGCTGATTTGAATTCCATGGTTTTCTGGGCCACCAATGTGGCACCAGCTGTGCACTCTTCTCCTGAGCCACCAGAGCCACTGCAAACATCAACCCCAGAGGAGGACATGGGAGTGAAGGCATGATCCATGGATTTTGGGGCTTTAGACCCAGACACTGGCTTTGCCTGCTTGCTTGCCTCTTGGTCAGAACTTGGGCCACTCCTTTCAGCAGTGCACCCAAACCACAGGGCTTGAAAAATATTTAGCAGCTCTGTGTACCTTGACTTATTCAAATGTTTTGAGTTTTCTGATGGATCCTCTGACTCTTCATCAAGGAGTTGTAGGCTGGCAAGACAAGTAATCAAAATGTTGGCAGAGTTACTCAGTTTTCTCCCCATTGTGGGGGACACTTCGGGCAAACTGTTTGATCGGTCAAATTTGGTCTCGTGTTTTGAACTGAGCAAGGCCTTCATGATCTGGACGGACGTCTGGACAGAGGTTGGCAGGTCTCTCTTGTTGTTATTTTGGCTGGATGTAACTGACTGGTTGCATTCTGCCTGCTCAGCTTCGGCAGCTACAGGTGCAACCTCAGATATTTCTTCCTGGTTCATGCATTCTTCAGCCTCTTCATTAATAGCTGTGTCTTCTGCTTTCTCTTCTTCCACTTCAGCCTTTGCTTCATCCTTTGCTTCATCCTTTACTTCATCTTTTTCAGCCTCCTCCTCCTCCTCATTCTTTTCCTTGGCTTTTTCCTCCTCTGGGGCTTCCTCGGCATTTGAACAGTGTGATACCTCAGTGGTTGACTCTGCATGTTCCTCTTCTCCATCATCCTCCATTTCGTATTTCATAAGCAATGTTTCCGAAGGGATTTTCCTGAGCCATTCTTGCACAACTTCTTCTGGAGATGTATTTGGTAGAGCTGATGGCATTAAATCACCCCCTTCCTCCTGAATGCCTGTGTCTTCTACCTCATCCTCTGCTTTTTTGTTGCAAGAATCATCAGTCTCTTTATTATTCTGACCATTTACTTCGGTTGCGGCGGATTTAGAGCCATAGGAAGTTGCTTTGGAGGAATCCACAATTTCTTTCTGCTCTTTTCCTGCGGTCAGCACAGACTCGGTGCCGATGCTGCTGATGGAGGAATTCTTCAACATGGTTGAACGCATATTTTTTCTCTTTGGCTTCCCTTTTGGTGGGGCGGGGCAGTGCAGACTGCACACTGACATAGTGTCCGACACTGATGCCCGGCTGGAATTTGACACCTTCACATGAAGATTTTTTGAGTTTGTCTGCCTTGATTTTGAAGACAGGGACATGTTTGATTGTGAACACCTGTCATCAGTTTCCTGGGATATCTGTGTCAACACACATTTATCTTTTATTTCTGACTTTGAAGAGACTCTTGAGGAGCTACTTGTAGGTTTTCCATTCCTAATCCCATCCTCAGCTGGGTGGTCAACTTTTGAACATATACTCCCACTCATGCTTCCCTGTTTTGAAGAAGAGGGTTCTGAACTAATCTTGGTGTGACCCTCTCCACATTTTCCATTGGGACTTGAAGCACTTGAGCAGAGGGATGATGGCTTGCTGCCTTCTTCTTTATGGCTTCTTTTCTTTGAGCTTTTTGAGGATTCACTGCAGCCATTGGTGGTACTTTTTGAGCTTTTCTCCTCAGCAGGACCTGTAGTTGCCTCTACTTCACTCATAGATGAAATGTTTGAGTGAAGAGATCCTGACTTATGAGACATGGTGTCTCTGACAGGTTTTTTCTTGGTTTCACATGAGCTTTTGGAGTAAATTGATGCCCTACTGCCTGATCTCCCATCATCTGCATGTAGGGAATTCTTCTTTTTATTTGGAGTGGATTCAAGTGAAGACACAGATATTTCAGACTGTGCATCCAAATGAACGTGGCTGCGTTTGCTCTTTTTGGACCCTCTGGAAGAGCAAGAGACACTGCATGGAATGTTCTCATCACTGCCACTTTTCTTACTGTTCCTGTCACTAGCCCTGGAATGGTGGGTTCCTTGCGTAGAGCATTGTTCCCCTTCACTGCTCTCACCCCTGATTGATTGGCTTGGCTTTGTTTTTGCTGACACTGAGCTGACTTCATTGACTTCACTTTCTTCCTGCTCTGCTTCCACCTCTTCAGCCTCTTTCTTGGGGCAAGACTCACTGGAGAAGGAGGACACCACCGGGTTGTCATCAGAGGGGTCATCCTGCTCACTCTTTGCTTTTGGCGTGGTGCAGTTACTGGACTTGCTGTGCACGCTGTTGGCAGGGGTGGAGCACTGGCTGTTGTCTCCCTGATTCGCCTTCTGAAGACTTGAGGAGGACATGCTCCTGCCCACGCTGCTCGTTTCCTCACACACGTTCTTCTTGCTCTGCCTGGACTGCAGGGATGACCTGGACGTGACACTCCCAACCCTGCTGCTCTCAACCTCTTCCGCATCATCCTTCAAGCACTTCACAGAGGGAGCTTCAAAACAATTTTCATCCTCATTTTGTGAAATTATTTTGGTGACCTCTTGGTCTTCAGGGCTGTCTTGAGTATCCAGGTTGTTTTCACAGCTTGAATGTGACATCAAGCCCAAGGATGAAGGTCTCTGGCTGTTTCCTGTGCTTGTCCGAGTGTATTCCTGCTGTTCTTCTCCATTAGAAGCACCAGTAGATAAATCACTGCGGCACATACACTTTTTGATGGATCGGTATGCCACTCTGTTCTTTATAGTCTCTGAGTAAGATGAGGACTCTCGCACAATGTGCTCAGAGAATTCCTCACTGGATGTGGTGTGGATGCTATCCACAGATGTCATTTTTTTGTGGACTACTCTCCTCCGGGAAGATGTGCTGGAGCACGATGACCGCGTGTGCCAGGTGCTCCGCACGCTGGGCTCTTCCCTCTGGGACATGTGCATGGGGTTCTTCCAAATGTCATAGTCCTGGTGTTTCTTTCCGCAGCTGTGACAATGGGCCTCATCACATTCCGATTCCTCAAGTTTGGACATATAGGAATCGATATCACAGGGATATAAGGAATCATCTGCCTCTGAGCTGGCTTCTGGGTTCATTTTCTGTAGAGGATCTACTCCGCTGTCCTCCTCCACTCCTGACTCTTCACAAGGAAGCCGGTTCATGAGGTTGGACTTTTTGATCTGGGTGGACCACTGCAAAGTTTCGTCATTGAGCAAGCGGAAGCGAACCTTCATCTCCACAGACAAGCTCCCGTCCTTGTTCACATGGACCCGCTTCTCGATGTCATCGTTGACCAAGGACTGGACCAGGTCCCCAGCTTTTGAGTGAGAGCAGCCATTGGAGAAGGGTGCCCCATTGTCCGGAGAGGCCACGAGGCCATTGGGGTATGACTTTTCTGATGACAAGGAAAATCTCATCGACCTGTTGCTGGATGCTGACCGTGGATGGATAACGCTTTTTTTGGCTTTCAGTCCGAAGTTCACTGGAGTGAAGAAAAGAAAGATGGAGAAAGATGATAAGTCACATATAGATGACACAAAATATGTAAGTCAAACCCTCAAACTAGTGAATACTGATGTTGTTCCATTAAAGCCAAGGTTATGCCAATTTACATAATTTGGAAATTTGTCTTCGACTAAGTGATTTCCATTAATCATAGAATAGTCAAGGTTGGAAGGGACCTTTGGAGATAATCTAGTTCAACTTCCTTGTAAAATGTTAAGTTTTGAATTAATAATCTGTAATAAAATCTTTCAGCCCTTATCTTTATCTTTATCTTTATTTTTAAAAATAGACTGAAACACAAACACTTTGTTTTATTAAGTGCACGCCAGGAAGTAAAATTAAGAAAAATAAAACATATATATACATGCAGAGCAATTTCGTCTCAGAATTTGAGCATTTTATCACATTGCAAATATTCCTTTATATAACTGTGCAAGTTTTCATTCTTCTTGTTTAACCAGGGAAAAATACATGCAGAAGTGATCCTCTTCCTTAGCTGGATGTCAAGGGTCACACATTTATTGTGCATCATCCACTTCTCCACTCATATTCCAGGAAATGTGTGGCTGTGTAAACCAGAGCAATACTCAGTCTCTGCAGGGATGTGCCACTAAGAATAATTATAATTCTCCTTAAAACATGAAGAACAAATAGAAAAGGAATTGTAAGCTGGTGATAATTACAAAGAGTAATAGTGGGAATTGTAGAAGAAATCAGTGAGAATAAGGGAATTTAGGAATTGAATTGAAATAACATCTTTATGGCCCATACAGTGATCTGCATAGGTTTTTTTAGGTCCCTTTGTTTCAAGCAGAATATGTTGCTATCAGGCTGTCTTGCAAGACACTCATCTGTCTTGCTTCTAATAGATATTTGTCCAAAATTTCTTTCTACATGGATCCAGACAATCCTGTGCCTCCATGGGCATATGGATACGCAGCTGATAGGAGGGAATTTTAGGAAGGAAGTGTTGAACAGAAGCACATCAAAATCACATGAAACAGCTCTTCCCTAACCATCCTTAGGATTGAACTGATGGATTTGCTCAGTCTCTTGATGGGCAAAGCTCCAGTTTATTTCCATGTTTCCCTCCAATTTTTTATGTCTCAGCCAGTGAGCATAGGATGCCTCTGTCCTTGAGTTTCTACAACTTGTTGGCAACACATGAATGAATCTTTCCCAGCTCCTGGTACTGACAATGAAGTGAAAGAGATGCACCTCGAGAGCACACAATTTCATCCTACAATAAATCTTTAACATAGGTGAGATTAATTGCCCTTTGGAATTGGGAAGTTTCTTTTCCCAGGCTACTGAGGATGGCTGGTTTAATTACCTGTGACCTTAGATAACTCATGACGGAGTGCCAAAGAAAAATAATCCTGAATAATCCATAACATGCTCCTTCCTGAACATAACCTTTCCATAAAAACAGAGTTTGTTCCCAAATGGGCAGCTGTAAGCTGCAGGAGAAACTGAGTCTCCTGCTGACAGAACCAGGGCATCCTCTGCTCCTGGTGCAGGAAAATGCAGGAGGGAAGGACAGACAACGAGGGGATAGAGGATTTGTGAGAAATCTCAAGGGTCTGGGGGTACAGACACAGGAAAGGAGTGAGCTCTGGAAGGAAAAGGAGACCCAGAGATATGAAAGAGGAAGGGAAGTCAGCCAGACATGGGGAGCATGTAAAAGAAAGACTGGGGGGTGTAGGGAGGAAATCCTAGAAGGAAACCAGAGAAAAAGAAGGGGAGGATGGAAAGGCCTGGGAGACAGGGAGAGGGAAGTGCATTTTCCACATGAAATCTACACTCTCGGGCAGCACAATAGGGGCCTGTAATCCCCATGTTGTGGGACGCAGGCCTGGGGACGACTGCACGACACGGCCCCGAGGTTTTCTTACTTTCATTGTTCTCGTTGACACTGTTGCCATTGTTGGAGCGGGGAGGCAGGTTGGGCAGCTTCTCCACCGAGTGTTTCCTCAAATTCTCCATGGATACAGGTTTGAACGGCTCCCGGCCCACACACACCAGCACGTTGGGGCAGTGGAGCAGGGCCTGCATGCTGTCGATCTGCAAAGGGAACAGCAAGTGGAGCACCATGAGACCAGACAGAAGAGTCTGGTTCTTCCAGGCCTGGAATCAACTGGCAATGAGTTGTCACCTAAATAAAAGAGTATTTGGATAATGGTCTCAGGCATGCAATGCCATTTTTGGGGTTTTCCTGTGCAGGGCCAGGAGCTGGACTTGATGATCCTTGTAGGTCCTTTCCAGCTCAGGATATTCTGTGATTCAATGAAAATAAATGTGGTTCTGGAGAACTTTGGGGTCTACCGGACCTGTTGGAGAATTCTTCCATTGAAAGGGAAGCTCTGCTATGTTTTCCTCGGATTTCCTAAGATGGGGAAGGGGTGGGAGAGATTGCCTAAGGGAGAATATATCTCTTTTATTATATATTATACAAGATTTCACATATTCTGGGAAAAATTTAGGCATATTCCATGTGGTAGTGAGGAAGAGGGTGGAACTAGAGGCATTTCAGTTTCCCTTACAGAGAATAATAACCTTTAAATTCTTCTAATTCCTGTATGGGACAGCTTTTATTACCTGAAAAATGCTACATTTCATTTTGTCCCTTAGTTGATCCTTTTCTTGATCAGGAAGAGGGACAAGAACTGTGACTTCCCCTAAAATTCCCTCAAATACTGCCTCAGTTATAACCCCAAGTATTGCCTCGGTGCTGGACAGCGAGGGACGTTGTCCCCAGTGTGGGAAGAGCCTGTGAAGGAATCTTTGTTCCTCCACGAGAACTCAGGTTTGCACCCTTCATCCTCACCACAAGACCTGTTCCTGGATCACACACCAAGTCCTTCATGAGTCACTTCTCATGGAATTGTATAATCCTAGATCAGTTTGGGTTGGAAAGGACCCTTTAAATGCCATCCAGTCCAACCCCCTACAATGTGCAGGGACATCTTCAGCTGGATCAGGTTTCTCAGAGCCCCATCCAACTTTTACCCAAACACATTTGTCTCTCTCAAAGAGCAGGAATCAGTGATCAGGGAAGTACTGGGCAGACAGATCCTGGACCCATCTTCCATCTTGTTTCTGCAACCTCTCATTTGAAAGACTGAAGTTGAGCTCTCAGGTAAAATACTTGATGTCTTTCAAAAGAAGGAGAAGTCTTTCTTGCTGTCTGAGAGGACTTTAGAGTGAGCAACACTTGGCAGCTTTGTGCTGCCGAGGGTCTCCATAATCTGGGTTGTCCCTCTTGCTACATCAGGAGAACATCTCCAGCACACAGGGAAAGCCTCAACAAGAGGCGACCACCCCATGGGTTACCAAGACAGCATTGGTGGTGGGCCCAGCAAGATGCACCCCGACCGCACTCTGTCACTTAATCATCATCCCCTTAAAGAGAACCAAGATAAGGAATCTCAGAGGAGCAGCGATGACAGTTCTGCAGTTGTCACACGTGCCTGAAATAACAGTGCATGAAGGACAGACCTTGGCCTCTAAATATTCTTACAGCCAAGAAATGAAGAACCAGGGTGCCTTCAGAGCACAAGCCCTCAGTTTGTGAAATGCTCCTGGGGTTTTCCAAAATGTCCCACCAGGGCACACTAAGGGATTGGTGCTGGATCTGGTGCAAATAAGAGGATAAATGTGTAGAGGGTGAAAGAGCAGGACAGGGATAAATGGAAGCACATTCTAGATCCAGTTAATCACTTCTGATAACATTTCTTACAATGAAACATATGGCATCAACTTTTTTGTGGGAATACAGTAAAATCCCATTGTCTTCCCATTATTTTTTATTTTCTGTTTGTGTTATAACAACGCTTGTGATTTAGGCCCATCCAGTTTGCTATGAAACCCAAAATAAGAGAGCTTTGCTCACTGAAACTTTCATTAAACACTGCAAAGCAACGAAATGACCAAATTCATGTGATGAGTACCATGAAACAGAAAAATAGCTCACAAATCTCAGTTTGCCTCTGTACACTCCACTTCTGATACATCTATTGCTAAAGAAAGTATCTTTATATATTCCTAACAAAAACATCTTTTTAGCTCACTTTAAAAGTTTATAGAAAGCCTAGAATATAATAAATCAAATATTTTGAGTATGTTTTTGCCACCTGTAGATTTAATTTCCTTCTTTACTTTTCTGTTCCTTTTTTCCTGTTCTTTTCTTTTTTTATTTTTTTTTGTTCCTTTGGTGAGATCTTCCCCCCGATCTTATACAAGTAGAAAAAAAGTGAGGATAAAAAAGAAGAAAAAGAAAAGGAAAAAGAGGGGGAGAAAAAAAAGAAAAATAGATATGAAACATGTTCTGTCCCTAATGTAAAAGAATCTGTCTTTAAAGCCCCAGTAAGTTTAGGAACTGTTCCTATTTGTAAAGGATATTTATTTTAGTGAAAGCTATTTTTTGCCCATATTTTCTCACGTGGTTCCGTGTCTGGTTGTAGATATTTCAATCACACTCATCACTGCATTGTGTGTGCAGAAGATAGATAGTGCCAATGACAGAGAGTCAGGGATCCATGGAGCTGAGCCAGCTGAGTTAGGGAATTTAAACATCCTTTTGTATGGAATACACTTGTGTTATGTCACTTAAAATAGTCTGTATTTGTAGTATGGGATATTTCTGATATCAGCAGCACTTTAGCTGTGTTTGTGTCTAGAATGTAAATTTTCTTCCTAATGTCTTGCAGGATTAATCTCTTTGAATTAATAATTCCAGAGATTCATCTTTGTAATGCTTCATTGTTAAAAGCATTTTGGTAGTTTTAGATAGACCCGAATGTTTTCTGAGGGTTAAATAAATCCTATTTCTCACATTGATTTAATGCAGCATCTGCTGTTTCAGGGCAGTGCAGGGCTGGGATAACAGTTCATTCCATCTGCTCCATACGGAGACTTCCCACACTGCTGCAGGAGTCCTGTCCTCTCAACACACTGCCTGGGCTTTCCAGAGAACATCTGTCTTCAGAGCCATCAATATGGCATCTTCTACTAGTGCTGAATTATCACTAAACAGCACATCCCCTCTTGGGTGTTTAGCAATGTGCAGCTCACTTGGTGTGTCCTTGATGAGGCTCACATGGTTCTTCTCAGATTTCCTTATTTTTAAGGAATATACAAAAACTATAATCTGAAGGGATCAGATCCTGACCCTGCAGGCATTCCAGTGTCCACAGTTGCTCCTGGAAGTGCTGAGTGAAATACTGGCCCCATTTCAAGCAGTAGTAGAGTCTCTCCTGGCTTCTCTGGAGCCTGCATCACATTGCCTACAGCTGGGAAATGAGGAAAACTAGGAGCTTTCTTTCCATCCGCAACATCATGGAATGGTTTGGGCTGTAAGGGACTTAAAAGCTCATCCAGTTCCACCCCCTGCCATGGGCAGGGACACCTTCCACTATCCCAGGTTGATCCAAGCCCTGTCCAGCCTGGTCTCAGACACTTCCAGGGATCCAGGGGCAGCCACAGCTTCTCTGGGCACCCTGTGCCAGGGCCTCACCAACCTCATAGGGAACAATTCCTTTCCAGTATCCCGCCTAACCCTGCCCTCTGGCAGTGGGAAGCCATTCCCTGTGTCCTGTCCATCCATCTGTTTTCCCAAGTCCCTCTCCAGCTCTCCTGGAGCCCCTTTAGGCCCTGAAAGGGGCTCTGAGGTCTCCTTGGATCCTTCTCTTCTCCAGGTGAACACCCCCATCTCTCCCAGAGGGGGTCCAGCCTCTTTTTTGCTCTTGTGCAAGAGAAGTGATCCTGTTCTTCTTCTTGGACACAACAACCACCAAAGAGTTTTTATGACTTTTGCAACTGTATTTTCCATGCAATTTCTGCCACAAATTTTCATGCTGGGAGAAGAAACTGGACATCAGACAGAAACTTGGAGAGAGATAAGATTACAAGATGTGGCAATACGACCGTGGTGAAAAGCAGACACAGTAGCTATTCATGTTTCAGAATCATGTGAGCCCCAGAGAAAGAAATGAAATGTAAAATGGGATTAAGTTCTGAGAAAATAATCTGATGTTGAATTGCTGTTCGGATTAGGTAAGAGGTGGGAATGACCGTGCAGAGAACAGTGGGAATTCCAACATAAAGAGGAAAAGGAAGGTTTGATGAGATGATCTCCAGAAGTCTTTTCCAAACTCAGTGATAATGTGATTTTGTGTTTTATTGCAGAAGAAGATGTTGTTTTCATGGAGACATCAGTTAAGAAAAAGTGGAATTGAAAGATAAGAAGGTGAATGTTCTTATCTGCTTTAGCTCTCACAGACAGTGGAGAAAATTGAATGCTACTGGAGGGGGAAGTGTTTCATGTGAAGGTTGATCTTCATGATCTTGGAGGTCTTGCCCAATCTTAATATTTTCTATGATGATCCTATGATGTTAAAGCAGTAGTAAAACCTTAAATCCTTCTGGTAAACAGGTTCTCCACTTCCCTCAGGCTGCCACAGCGAGATTCCTGAGCAGCCATGCTACGATATTCCAAGAAAACAGTATTAAATCCCACCACAATTTAGCCAAAGAAGCCCCAAAGGTAATGGATTGTAAATCCTTAAAATCTGGTGATCACCTGAAGGAGATGTGATGGAGAAGAGAATGCCCTGCTCTAATATTTCTCCATTAATTCATCACACAGAATTGTAACTCATTTTCTACAATCAAGGCTTTGTGGTGGAGAGCAGCCAGTGTTTTTGGGAGACAGGTAATTTCACCTGATCCAAATGGAACATCCCCCCTTGGACACACCTAACTCTCACTGATGACAGAGTCAATCATCTCAATGCAGTTGTCTAAATGTAGATTCCTAGAACAATTTGAGATGTTCTAGAGTATCCAATACATTCCTGAGGATGGTTTACAGGAGAAAAGATAAATATGAAACCTGAAAGTTCAGCAGGAAACATCAACCACATTCATAGAGTTAGAAAATGAGGTATCTTCATATGAAAGCTGAGTCCTAAAACACGGGAACTTCGAGAATATTTTAATCCATAAGTGAACAATTAGGAATAAAATGGAAGAGAAATAATGGCTTATGATAAAGGTGTTTCATGGGTTAGCAAAAAGTTCCTTTGAACTGCTTGGGTCCCATTCAAGCCTTTTTGGAGTTCCCTCAATGTAACTCAGTCACAGTTAAGGCTGAGGATGATCAGAGACAAAAATCCACCAAAATTCATGGGATCAGTCTCTAGCAGATGGCATTTGGTGGGCTGGAATAGACGTTCATTAAAGTTTTATTGCGTAATCCCTGTAAATTAAATCAAGTTTCTCGATCTTTCTGTAAAACCTGATCCAAGTCCCACTGTAATGGATGGAGAGGAACTTGGTGATCTCCACAGACTCTGGATCAGGATCCAAGAGGATTATGGATGCTGTGAATGAAGTTCTGGACAAGAGCCCAGGTTGGATGAGTCTTGGAGCAGCCTGGTCTCATGGAAGGTGTCCCTGCCCAAGGCGGGAGGTTGGAACAGGATGATCTTTAAGGTCCCTTCCAATCCAAACCATTCTATGATTTATGATTCATGATCACCCACCAGAGGAACTCCCTGCCACAGTGGGATATGGCATTTACGGATTGGTTCAAAAAAGCTTGATGATCTTTCCAGTAAAAATGTTTTACAATAAAAATGTTTACCACTGGGAAGGTCACCACAAGCGTGGTGTAAATGAAAACACATCCTCTCTTCTGAAATATCCCTTTCTTCTCGAGTCTGGCTGCTATCCATTGAGGATGGATTGTCTCCATGAATTTTGCTGTACAGAACCCACCAACTGCTGTGATCTCAGCAAGGACCTCTAGGTGCTACTGCAACACAGTTAATAAAAAAATGTCATCAATACAGAAGCAAGGCAAAGGTAACGGCTCTAAAACAAGGAAGCAGCTGGTTGTTGTGAACTGCCACCCTCTGGCTCTTCCCAGAGAAAAAAGAACCACTCTCAGCCTTGCTCGCCTCAGAATCTGAACACAGATACCAGTTTCTGATGAAGGCAGAGTGAAAGAGACACCCTTGCTCTCCCTCTGCTGGCTGCCAGCCAACCAAAGACATCTGAGACTTCCACAGAATGTGAAAATAATGCAAGATGTGGTTCAGAGGACAAGTCCATGAGCTAATCCACCTTCCAAAGGAGTGCAGAGGTGCTTGGGAGAAGCAGGAAAAGCTGGAAGCAGACATGTTGAAGAACAGGCTAATGGGCTGAGTCCATGGCCTGTGCTGTCTCACTGCCTCGTTTCCTAGAGCTCTTCCATCTGATCCCTCTTGTCTTCCATTCCCATTTACACCTCCTTGGAGTGCTAACAGCCCTGTTGTTTTCTGGTTGTGCCACATCTGATCCAGAGGCATCCAGGCTCTGAACAAATATATCGTGGTTTAACACCAATGAATTTTGCATTTTATTCATACAAAGAACCCATTTGCCCTTCCCTTCCCCAAACTTTGCGCCGGAGGAATTAGAGAGTGGTTCTTCTGGGGAGTGGTTGGGTAATCTGTGGTCAGAAGGTGAATCATGGGGTGTTGCCACTCCGTGCCCACATACAAATTAGCAAAGTAGTGGAAGAAAAGCAGGAGGAAGAAATCAGGAAGTGCCTGACTTGTTCTCCCTTTCTATAACTTCAGCAGGGCTCAGAAGGCTCTTCCCTGTCATCAGGAGAAACACAGAACAAGAGGCAACAGTGAACTTAGAGCGAGGAAATACTGCATGGAAATGGATCTAATCCTCTGGAAATGGTAACATCCAAATTATTAGTCCAGAAGGGAGTACACAGCGTCCCTTGCATCTCCCAAATCAAAACTCACATGGATTCTTAAGCTAAATTAAGTATCAGGTCCCCAAATCCACACAGAATAATGGAATGGTTTGAGTGGGAAGGGGCTTCGAGGATCATCCAGTTCCACTCCCTGCCATGGGCAGGGACACCTTCCATTATCCCAGAGTGCTCCAAGCCCCGTCCAACCTGGCCTTGGACACTGCCAGGGATCCAGGGGCAGCCACAGCTTCTCTGGGCACTCTGTGCCAGTGCCTCCCCACTCTCACAGGGAAGAATTCCTTCCTAATATCCCATCGAACCCTGCCCTCTGGCAGTGGGAAGCCATTCCCTGTGTCCTGGCACTCGATGTCCTTGTCCAAAGTTTCTCTCCATCTTTCTTGCAGGCTCCCTTTAGGTAGTGGGAGGCCACAGTTAGCTCATCCCAAAACCTTCTTTTACCAAAGAAAGAATCATAAACCAGGACAGATGCCAGTGTCCAAGGCTCTTGTAGGAGCAGGTGGTTTGTTAAACACAAATTACAAGCTGCCACCTTTATTTGATGCTTTTTTAATGAGAATATGGGAAAGTCCAGTGCTCCATATGCTGAAATGCAGCAATGTAAGATAATTTGTCATTCCAACATTTCTCCACACATCAGCATCTTCCAGATTTTTACAGACATGATCTGTTCAGCTTTCAGGTTTGCCCACAGTGTAAAGATGCATGAAAAAATGAGAGTTTTGGAAGGCCATGAAACACTCAAAGAGCCAAGTAAAAATATGTGAAAGGGAGAGGAAAAGTGCAATAATGCCCTGCTCTGCTTTCTCAGTCAAGAACAGGCAAAGATCACAGATTGCTCTGCTGGCAGCTTTTCCTGGAGTACTCATGGATGGATGCTTTTTCCCTGTGTGTGACACTTTGCACATACAGAAAAAAATTTCTGGATTTTGCCTGGAAAATACTTTTGATGAACAACTCTTTTCATCATTCCAAGAGAAATACTTCAGAAATTCAGTGGCTGTTGGAAATTGCTTGGGTAGCAGTAGAAGAGAAACCTCTCATGGGAAAAGGAGAAAGAAGAGGATTGATGGGGAAAATAAAGGCATAGAGAAAGCATGTTTTTGAGAAACAGGTGAAGAGGATAAAAATGGGAAGAAAAGTGATTTCTAGCCTGATTCAGTTTGGAAGTTTTGATTGTGTGAGGGGTGCCACCAGTCCTGCTCCTGTGCAGGATGAGCTGGCTCCTGATGAAGACTTCGGGAGGCTTCCCAAGGACTTCACAAAGTGCTGGATTGATCTGGGGAGATCTCCACATTGCCCTGGCCGTTTATGCAAGTTTTGATGGCCTTTTCTCTCCCCACCCACCCTATCAGCTCAAAATTAGGTCTGACACTGTTTGAGCTGTGAAGCAGCCAGAGAAAGAGCAAACTGCTGTTAAAGGTGCAAATTTCAACTGAGAAGAGAGGACGACCTTTCTAGAAAAGTTTCACTGCAGATGTTTTTCACCTGCTGACTGAAATCAGAGTCCCCCACCTGCCCCTTTGGCATTGGGTTCATTAAATCTGGTCCGTCCAACATCAGCATTTGAAAATGATGAGTCAGAGTAACATCCACTCCACCCCAAGAGCCTGCCCTGATCCTCTCCTGGGGCAAGATTAGCTTAAAAATTGACATGCCTTGAAAAATGTGAAGCATTTGCTTCTTGTGCTCAGCCTTGTGGTGGCTGAGTCAGTGGGAAGCATCCCATTTGGGAGTTCAAGCTTTTCCCCGTGCCCAGAGGTTGTCAAAACTCTCCTTTCATATGGAGAATATTTACATCGTGGATGAGAAGGTATTCCAGTTGGAAATTGTGGGGAAGGGAGGGAAGGACGACGTGATCGTGCTCCAGTTATCTGTAGGAACCGGGATTGAGGATATAAACCCTACTGGACCAAGCTCACAGATCCGTAGGGAATTGATCCATGGTCTTGTCATCTCGGATGTCTTTTAGCACAAACACTGTGGGTACAATCTGTGGACTGCAGAAGCTCTGGGCTTAGACACATTCAGCTGAAAATTTTGGTTTTATTGAATATTTTGCTACTTATTGAGTCCAGGTTCCACTCTCAATTTGCAAAGTCCATGGTACAAATGGGAAAAGTGGGAAGGTTTTTACTTCTACTTCCAGACCTTGCTAAGACTTTCAGCAGAATCCTTTGAATTTCCTGTTCAAGGCCCAAAAGGAAGAAGAAAATTGATGCAAATGCAAAAATCTTCTCTTTTCCTCTCCTTTTACTGGCTAAAGACTCCCAAATCTGCAATTGTAAAACCTAATATCCCTATGCAAAAATCTCACAGATTTCCTGCACAAACTCTTTGCAGAAACAGTGACTTCTACTGGAAGTACTTACAGAAAATTCACAGTTTTTCCAGGAGAGGGTGGAATTCTGCTATTTTTTGTACTCTCAGAAAATGAATAAATAGAGAGATCATGGTGACAAATCCTACTCTCCTGAAGTCCACTTTTATTTAGTGCTCCTTTTCTGCACTATAAAGAGAACCATCAACAGGAAAAGCTTCACATTTCTCATAAAATATTTTGTAACACAACTTTTTCTGATAAACCCTGATTTTTTCCGGCAATTTACCTGTTACTGACATAGAGCTGGTTTTATTGGCTCAATCCATTTTTTCATAAATAAAACCCCCATGCAGGATTTTTATATCAAGTTTAAGTGCACTTTTGTGCCCTTTGTTGCATTGACAAATCTGCATTTTATAAGTCTGAGGTGGTTTTTTTCTTCTTTAACTGTCTGTAATCTTTCCACGGTTCTAAGCTTCTATATGTTGGTAATTATAGATATAATTTTCCTATAAGTACCTTCTAAAATTTGTTTAAGATGGAAAACACCCTAAATGTGACAAAATTGTACCTTTAAAAAATTAAATTCCATTTCTTTCAAAACCATTGGCATTTAGAAACAAAATAGTTTGTTTTGAGGAATACCCAGAAATGCCGAAAATAGTTGCAGGAGATACCCATACCATGGCAGAAACTTTTGGTTGTATTATTGAAGTCCCTAAGAACAAGACAAATGAGTGGCAGAATTTTCTAAGTTGCTACTAGGAAAAATTTGGAAATATTAGTGGTCATAGCACCAAAGCTGTCAGAGCTCCAGGAGGGTTTGGACAACACTCTCAGGCACATTGTGGGATTTTTGGGGTGTCCGTGCACGGCCAGGAGTTGGACTGCATGATCCTTGGGAGTCCCTTCCAGCTCAGGATATTCCACGATTTCACGATTATTTAATATACTCAATAACATTATTGGAAATGTCTTTGCCCTGGATTAAATTCAAAAGGATTAGAAAGCAGTTACACATTGCTCCATTATTACTGAAAGAACAAAACCTCCTCAGGCTAAAGGAATCATCTCCATTTGGTGTATGTTAGATAAGAAAGCATCAGATTTGCGGCATGTTAGATAAGAAAGTGGCTAAACATGGGGTCCCTTTAACTCTACCTTGTAAGGCACTGGGCCAGATGATCTCAGGGCATCTCAAAGGTTCACAAAACACACCTGGATATGAATCTTCTTGTGGATGAGGTTCATGGAAAGTTTTGCTGAGGTTTACAGATCGCTTGTGTAAATCTCGTTGGAGTCATTGTGGTTTTGGCACGGAATCAGAGAATATCGAACCTGAAACCTGTGGTTTGTTTTTAGACCATGAGTCACACACGTGGTGGGTGGAAAAGTGGCACAGCTCGCTTGATAACAACGGTTTGCTCCAGATCAGGGGCTTGAATTGGTTGCAATCCTTCATACCTGAGCACAGAAATCAAGTGTCACAGTGAATACGTCAACGTGCAACCAGAAAATTAATGATTCCATGGAGGCAAATTATCACCTCTCTCCTCTCACTGTTTATATACACATTGCATTTTAAACCAGCTTATCTGCCTCCATGTGTCCCGTTTTCCTCCTGCACTTCCATCAGGGTCTTGATGACACCTGTCATTAAGACAGATGAGCTTAGGCTTGGTAGAGAGCCCAAACCTGAGTGGCCTAGAGGATGCCTGTGGGCAGCCTCCAGATGTCCTAGGAATGGCTCTATGGATGTGTAAATCTGACTCAGGAAATATGTCAGACAAGCCTGTTTCCTGGCCTTGCACCCCTAGGTCGCTGTAAATACAGTCATTATTATCAAGAACTACTTAGTAATAATAGCTAGACCACCAGCTTGGCTAAAAACATCTAAAAATAAAAGTTCTTTATTTACTGCTAAATTAAATCAATTCTGGATCCAGGGCACTGGAACAGCATTGCCTCCAGCGCACTTCTTAGAGTGGTCTTTAGAGCATTTAAAGCCTGGATCAGCCGGCACTCTCCCAAGCAATTCCTGGGCAGATCTGTGAGTTAACACATGCCAGGGAGCTTTTCTAAGAAGTAGCTTGAACATGGCCACCCCTGTGGGAATTAGATCCTATTTTGGGTGCTACAGGGTGTGATTACCCAGAGATGGTGCCATTTGGTGCCAGAGTCTGTGCCCTGATACTCTTCTGGCTACTGGAATAGCTGTTTGGGCTCATTGTGCTGCTTTGGGCTGAAGATCTTATCCTACAGGTTGCTGGAAACTGGGAAGATACACCAGGGAAGGAGTCACCTCACTTGGGCCATTCTGTCTTTCTCCAAGACTGGGACATGGTCAAAGATGACTTGATTTGCCCCAGAATGGTTGGTCTTTCCTAAGTGCATCCCCTGCCAAATTCCACACAAACAGAGGAGAAAACTGCGGGTTCTTACCCCAAGGAGTTTCTAATAACTAATCCTTTACAGTCTCCAGTTCGTGGTGCCTGAGGAAACATTCCTTAACTCATGATTGCTTCCCTGATTAACCTGCGCGGAAATTCTCTGATCCCTCAAGGAAATTCGGTGGCACACAGTGCTTCTTCTGCAACGTTCTCACTTGCAGAATCTGAGGCAAAATTGAGTTTTTCTGGTCATCCACTCGACCTTTCCACACAACAAAACCGGATCAGATTCACTCATTAAATGCAACAACTTACAGTCAGCCTTGAGTGCGCCCAAAAAAAAAACATCGCAGCCTTGGCCTGACTCCAACAAACATAGAACTGGCCACATCCCCTGGAAAAGTCTTCCGAGGGCTGATAAATCCCATTTGAGCTGCTCTTGGTAATTGCCACCAGTAGCCATAAACTATGTAGACTATTTGCCATCTCACAGTGTGGTTTCAAACGCCATGTGAGGAGGAGCGTTGGATTTTAAGGAAGACTTTGGTTTGGTTTTTGTTTTAATTTAGGACAGCCAGTAAAAGGAAGGCCTAGTGATTCAGAAATCAGGACATCTGTGCCTGGACACAGTCGTGGTGCTGGGCTCCTGTGACTTAATGAAGTCTTAATCACTGTTCAGCTGGTGGGCCCTGGATAATTGCCATTTGTAAGGGAAATCCTCTGTTGCTGCCTCATAATCCTACACGTCATTTCTTACAGCCTGGGAGGATTTCTGCCCTTTCTGTGATCTCTGTCTCTCTGCCCCCAGAGACATCCTTCCCTCTCCAGAGGCAGGCGGTGGGGATCCGAACAGAGGTGCATTCCTGTGGTTTAGATCATGAGGAAGAAAACCCACTATGTGGTATAAAAACTTTCCAGAATGGAGTCAAAAGGTCATTTGATGGAGAAGATAACCTACAATAACTCTTTTTATTGACATATCTGCACACCTGGTTCTTTTTTTAGTGTAGAACTGATGTTCCCAGGAAAAACTAGGAAATACGTGATTTCCAACAGTCTCATCAGCTAATGGATGTGAAGTCCTGTACTTGTGTTTGCCAATACTTAAATATCTGTAGTACTTTATAACTAGTATATGAAAACTCAGGCCTAGCTTGATTTACGAGTCTCAGTCTTCCAATGTTCTATAATTAATAAAGAGGGTCCAACAGGTAAAATGTCCCCCCATCCCAAATGCCTCATAAGACAATCAGATTTAGATGAACAAATGAATGAAGTCCAGGATTGTCTATATTGTAGTGGAAAAATGTGCACAGAGTTTCACCGGCCAGTTAATTGCATGTCAATGTTAACCTAAATAACAAATTTCTCTATTTGGGCAGTTAATCCAATTATTTCCAGTTAATCACCTGGAAAACACCAATAAGTGGCTTGACCCGAAAAAAACTTTATGATTTGCACTTCTTTTCTTGCTGAAAATTTAACTAATTTTTCTCCTAAAACTGAATTAAATTTTTCTTCAGTCCCACAGTCATCAAATTTCTAGGCAAGAAAAATCTTGGTTAATTTGGGAAAATGGGCTGTTTGCCCTGATGAAACGAGTGTTCAAACACTTCACACCTACTTTCTTCAGGGGAACTAGGATTTCTTAGCAGGAAATCTGCTTGATATTTAGGGTTAAAAATACTGGTTTCACCTCACTCAAGGCTTCAGGAGTTAGAATGAAAATGGAAATATGTAAATATCAATAGGACCAAACTGGATTTATTTCCATGGGAATCAGGGCTTTAAAATGGTCAGATTCTATGATTTGAGTTATGATTGAATTAAACTTAGAATTTTAATGGAAAAATTTGTGGACTACAAAAGGAAGAAATCACTTTTCTCTGCTTTCTCAAATCCATACTCCATGAAAGGAACACAAAACAAGCCTGTTCCATGTGCATCTAAGTTTATACCCACATAAATATTTGTAATTTTGAAGCATCCTGAATTTACTCAACAAAATAGTAAAAATACTAAAATTAAGCAGATCAAAACAGAGACACTGGGACAGAGGTGATTTAACTCATTTTAGGATTTGAGATCTAGAATCACAGTAGTAGAAGAAACAAAAGGAGATTGAAGAAGAAACACTCTGAGGTCTATGAAAATCTTTTCCACTGGTGGAAGAGTGATTAACATGTAGGACAGGACATTTCCCCCTTTTTTTCGTGTTTGGTTTTCAAGAGATCAAGGAAAACTGGGTGCAAAAGGGACATTGTGAACCTGCTATTAAATGCTGTGAATTTTGTTATTCTGAGCCAGACTAAGTAAATCCAGCAGTAGTCCAGATGCATTGCTTAGGAATTATTCTGCTAATC
Organism: Callaeas wilsoni; assembly: GCA_013398955.1. Classification (NCBI taxonomy): domain Eukaryota; kingdom Metazoa; phylum Chordata; class Aves; order Passeriformes; family Callaeidae; genus Callaeas; species Callaeas wilsoni. Next base: position 41,116 of record VWPU01009616.1, on the reverse strand, counting down.
TGTTAAAATGTGGGAATAAATATCAAAACTTACTGTTCTGCTCAATCCCAGCCCTCTTTCCCAGAAAGACATCTCTGTACTGCGTCATGGGAAAAAAATTACATCGATAACTGGGATAAAAGAAGTTTACAAAATTATTCAAAGAGAATTTGAATTATTCTTCAAAGAGAATAGAGCAAGAAAAAAGGAAATACCCAAGAAATACGAAACAGGCAGATACCTATGAATGATCATGGAAGAATGGAAGCTTCTTTACATTGGCTTTAAGAGAAAATGTAAATTTAAGTATAAAGATAAGATGTACAGCTAAAATTAAACTCCATCACCAGTGGAAGGAGGTTATTTCAGGAAAGCTCACAAAATTTTGCGTTGAATTCACAATTTTCAGTCCTCCATGAAACAGTTATATCTGGTGAAAACTCAGATACAGCCCACTGTGTATCAGGAACAGAGGTCTTAAAGCTGACCTATGACAAGAAAACTTAGAAGAAGAATAGAGATAGTTCAGAGTATCCATGTGAAAGGAAAATATGGGAAAATCTAAGAGAGAGTGAACTTTTTTGCGGGTTAAATGCTTTGCACCCAAGCCTAGAGTAACAGGAAGCTCTAATAGGAAGGGTTGTTAAATGAACAGTTTAAAAAGTGGAGGAAAATTACTAAAATTAAAAATGGCCAAAAAAGGGCCATTAAAATGGCCAAAAAAATCACTGTAAAAGATTCCCAGAAAAGGTGTTAATAATGACATATCTCCTAGTTATGTGGAAGAGGATGATGTTGCTGAGGTTGGACCCATCGTCACCTATCACTGTGATATTCTGCACAGGAACTAAAGGAGTGAAAATAGAATTATTAAGGTATAGAAAATCAACTCCTTGTTGACAAAATAGTAATGAAAATTTTCATATTAAAAAAATAGAATCTGAAGGGACCATGAAAATATTAAGTGATGGTGTTTGATCCACATGTTTCTGCTGATGGAAAATATGGAAAGGTTGGAAAAGAGCTCCAAGATCATTGAGTTGAAGACACTGTGTTTACAGAGTGCGTATTTCAGGTGCATATCCCACCTGAAATATTGGTGTTTATAATGGCTAGAAGGAAAATTGTGGGAAATTCATTTAGGAACTACAAGGAGAACATTAAGACTGCACTAAAAAGTAGAAGGCAAAATTTTCTTAAGATAAATCAGTGAAAATTCTCAAAAATTGAAGAAGAGGAAGCTGCTATCTGCTCACAAGATTATTATGTCTATCTGGACTGAGCAGGAGTCCAAGTCTTAAAAACTGGAGAAATCAGTGGTAAAATAAATTAGTTATCCATAGATTATAAAATATCTTGGCAGCAAGATTGAGTTTGGTTGGAAGCTCTTTCCAGAGTGGTGGGAATAGCAGAAAGCTCTGTGATAAGACATGGTTCTTCCACCAGGAAGGATGGCTTAAATTATGCCCTCCCTCTCTCCTTCCTACTGCACATTCCTCCCCCCGTGCCAGGTAAAAAGGATTTTATTGCAAAATATTCCTGCATTTTTTTCCCTCCTGGATAATGGGTCATTTGAACCTGGCTCAGAAAGTGACACTTCACAAGAGGTTGTGTTTTTACCACTGAGGAGCTGGCACTCAGCCCTGTAAAGGTGGGAAAAGTGGCAAAGGAGCTGGGAATCTCCATTCAACTGCAGGGACAGGGACAAGGCAGGATAACTCGTGAGATCCCTTCCAGAAAATGGAAGTCAAGGTTAGTTAGCTAAAGAGATGGAGAAGAAGTCAAGAGAATCTCAGGTTTGTCAGGAAATTCCTTTGGGAACAGAAGAATTAAGGGATTGTCATGCCCTGAATTTATTATAAGAGTTTCCCTCACAGCAGGTTCACCAATTTATCAATACAAAAGTGTCTCTCGATCCCACTCAAACCTTAATTACTTATGCGTTAATTAGTTATCTTAATGTTGAGGATCCCATGTCATGAGCTGGCCCCTGTTCCATGAGGAACTGTGCAACCAACAAGATGCTACCTAAGGGCCACCTTATTCTATTGAATTCTCAGTGGTCAGGTATGGAAAAGCTGAACCTCTGTTGGGACATGCCTCCCAAAAAAGGTGGGAAACACTATAACTAGAAGGGGTTTTATATCCAACTGCAAAACATTAAACCTCCTATTGATCCCAAACAATATTTGACATGAAGTTCTTGAGTGGCTGAACAAGATTTTTCTACATCAAACTTTTGTATAATTAATGGGGAAGTAAGGTTGGAAACAAAGTCCAAAGGATTAAGGTAATATGGATAAACTTTTGGACCCATGAGCTAAAGGATTTTCATCACAGGGAACGTGATGACTCCTGTTTGAACAACTGACCAGCACCAGAGATATTTACCTTCTTCCCATCAACAGTGTAGAGCTTCTTCACTGGGAACTGCAGGATCTCTGTGATCTCATCCAGGAGCGTTTTGAAACTCCGGGCATTTCTGCGGTTCAGGATGATGGAGCGCCGAAATCCACTTTCCCCGTTTTTAACCAGAGTGATTTTCTTGGGTATTCTGGGGCCATGGTGAGTGAAAGGTGTGGAATAATCGTCCAGCTTGCCCTCCTGAGCCGCCCTCCTCATGGTGCTGGAGGGGCGGCTGTTCCGTGGCGGGGCCGGCCTGTGTCCCCCAGAGGTGATGCTGATGGGCTTCACGTACTTCTTGTCGGAGCACAGGTAGCACCCTCCGTCCTCCAGCTGGTCCAGCTCACTGATGCAATGTATTCCTCGCGGGGTGGTGATGGTCCGGACCCCAAACGGCAGTGGGACCCGATGAGAGAGGTCATCCATGAGCGCGTTGAAGCTCTTGAAGCTCCGCTGGTTGATGGCCATCTTGACTCCTGCAAACTGAGGGTCTCCACTCTTGAAGAAGGTTATTTTTTTGGCTGGAGGGACCTTGGTGAGGGTGCTGGCCCGAGACACGGAGGGGAGGGGTGGCTCATAGTTGTAGGAGCTGGTGGTTGACAGGTAGTCAGCAGGCACCTGAGTCATCCCTCTTGCTTAAAGGTAACTACAGAGAGAAGGAAAAACAGAGTGGGGTTTGTTTGAGTCAGGAAGGATCAGAGCCTGACTGGTGTGGGAGCAAGGTTTGTGCTCCTCACAACAGCTCTGTCACGAGCAGATTGTACCAAAAAATCTTAGGAATTCACGGATCAGGCAGATGCAGGGAAGAACAGCAGGGAGAGCATCCATAACCCTGCTCCTCACAGTCAAACCCTCCTGGTCCTGCAGATTCCAGTGGGAATCCAGTCAGTGTCAGTCGCTCCCAAGGCACAAAAAGCATGAGTCAGACCCCAAGTGAAACCCACAGAAAGTGTATTGTTGTCCTTTGGAGTTTTGTGTCTTCCTTGCTTATATTTTTGAGGTTTTCTCTGAAATTATCAGAGCCAGTGATTACTTCAGCTTTATTTTTACAAGCACAGCACTGAGATTCTCATGTAACCCTTTAACCCTGTGGACTGGAGCATAACAAAAACCAAAACAAAGCTGAATTTCTTCATGTTGTGATTACACTTTGTAGCACACAATCAGTCCTGAGCTCACTGAGGGGCAGAGCAATCTGGTGTTAGAACAGGCCATGCCAAAATGTGCTGAGTTCTGGATGAAAAATTTCAGTCTATTATCCAAACAAATAGCAAATATTGCAAGGCATCAAATAGAACCACAAAATTTGGTTCTGCTAAACAGCAGGAAAATTGGAAATTGGTTGGGATCATCTGCCCAATTTTTGTTGGTGTTCTTCACTTTAAAGGATAAACTGGTTTTGGTGTTTCAGTTTGGTGGTTGCACCCCGAATTTTGAACACAAGTAGTTTTAATGTCATTGTCCTAGTGAAGACAAGACTCTTTCTTACTTGCCCTTATCAAATCCATTGTCATGGAAGCCAGCTGCTAAAAAATTCAGACCTCACATGGAATGAAACTATTATGCCAAAGAAAGAAGATGGTTTGATTTTAACATAAAAAAAAAAAAAAAGAATCAACACTCTTTTTACAACTGCTAAAATATTGGCTGTAATGAGCACAATACATGTATTTAATGAATATGAACAGTGATTCCCCAGTTTACTCTGAGTTAATTACTCAGACTTAAATGGAGACACTCAAAATGACACTTAGAGATGTCATCTTCTGGTTGTTTATCCGCTCACACATAGGAAACCATTTGAATTGTTAGTAAGGAATCGGTAGAATTGTGTCTTGCAGATCGGGGTTCTGGCCACAAACACCTACATCCAATTTATTTTCCAAATTCTGTTCTTGTTGGTATCAGTTTTCCATGGTAAATTTCGAAAAGTCTCATACAAGAAAGCAAATTTTTAGTGCTCACAAATGAGTTAGAAAACAAGAAATGTATTTAATAATGAAAAGGTTCCTTCAGTTTGCTCCTCGTTACCCCTTCTGCAGGAGCTGAATGAAGTTCTAGTTTGAATAATTGTGATAATCACAATTTATTCTTTGGAGAATCAGTTTGGTGCCCAATGCCATTAATGGGAATTTTGTTACTGCTGGAGCATTCAAAAAGCTGTAAATGCTGGATTTCTCTACATTTTGGAACAAAACCATTATATTCTTACCATGGTACCCTCAAGTGAAACGTTTGTGCATATTGTACTACAGAAAATGCTGCAATAAATGGAAATTTAAGCTCAGCTAGGTGAGAAAAGACATTAGGCATAATTTGAAAAACCATTATTGTGACAAATCCCTGCTTTTTTTATATCCAGGCACACCCAAAAGATTTCAACATGATTTATGCTTTCCACGTAGACATTTCACCAGGCAATTATTCACTTATTTATTTCCCAGGTAAAGGTCAATACATCACTCCAACTCATCATTTCTAGGGAAAAATTATCTCATTTTTCTGTTTTCCCACAGCTTCCGGAAAGGTAAGTTTAACTTTTTCTCCACAAGCTCCACCTTGGAACTTTCAGACAGCGACAGCATCATTTCCAAACAAACCCATTATCCAAATTGTAGTCACTGGACAAATGGTGATCCACAATATGCTGACTGCATTCCCAGAAATCTAAACTGCTTCCCAAGGATTTATTGTACATTTTTCAAGCTTTTAAACAATATTGTTAGAAGTACAGAAATAATTAAATACAGGACAAACCATAACAGGCTTTCCCAATACAACTTTTCTAGGGGAATAATTTCACAGGATTGTTAAGGGACCATCAATTTAAAGGAATATTATCCCTCAAGTTTTGGGTGATAGAGTTGATTACCCACCCCAGCCTGGAGGGTCTGTCAGATTTGCTCTTATAAAACCATATATCCACAAAAAAGGAAATATAAACAGTTCCCATCCAGAGAAGTTTAATATTATCCATTTGAAGGGTCAGAATTGGAAGAGAATTCTACTGTTAATCTGCAAAAGAAAATGCTCATCTTGCCCAAATACACCTTTTTCGAGAAATAAGAGAATTCTCAATGCATATTTTTGTACTTACGTTGAAATACTTCATCCCTCTGGCTCAAGGTGACCTTTTCTTATAGCATATCCAAGGGATTAAAAATAAAATCAACCAAATTATAATAGTTTTAAAAAGCAACACATCCAACCAGCCACCTACAGGATCAAACGCACTTGAAAAGGCAGGGAAAAATGTTAACAGGTTACCTGCTGTCAATCAAACTGGCCTCAAAATGACTGACCACAGCTTGGAGGGTTAAGCAGGGCTGTGTTGCTAAGGATAGAAAGAAAAGCTACCTAAGCTTCTGGAGAAGGCTTCAAATCCACTGGGGCTTTAGGCACAATTTGTCCAATCCCTCTCTTCCTTGTGGCCATGTAACTCCAGTATAAATCTGGGTGCTATGAAATCACACCAGTACAACTGGAAATGCAACCCAGGGTATATTCCTCTCTTAAATAAAGGCCTGCAGAGACCTGGAAAACTTTCCTGATCCAACCCACTCATTAAAATGCTTAGGAATCTTTTTATCTTTTGGCAGCTCCGGGGAAATCGGTGGGACTGCAGGAAGGATAATGGTGGCTCTGGAGGATTTGTGTGGACCTGTCGCTTCTCAGCTCTTTGGTAGTCCCTTGCTCAGGACAGAGATGGCTGAGACCCGTAACAACTTTTTCAGGGAAATATTAAACAGGAAAGTCTGGAGAGTCCTAACCCCAAAATTTTCAAGTTCATGGCAGATATCAAAGTCACAGTCTCAGAATGATGCTTGACAGCTGGATCATTGAGATTTGGGCATGAAATAAGGACAGACAAGCACATGAATGACAAACAATGGGAAATTACTTGTTCTGTCATACTTCACCTGTTGAGCCTTCCTGTTTTCTCTCTCACTTCCTCCTTCCAAAAAAACCACTCGTACAACAACAAAAAAATCAGTTGGATTTAGGTGCAAAATCAGTGGGAAATCTCACTCCTGCATGGACTGGAATTCTTGAAGATTGGATATGATGGTCTTGGAGGTCTTTTCCAACCTTAGTGACTCTGTGATTCTGTGATTCCGTTACTTACACAGCCTGTGCACCTTTCTCACTCCCAGCACTAAGCACCTTCTTTTATAGAAACCAATTACTTGCAGAGAGGTCAGGGTCATAAAGGGCTTCTATTGGAAGGGCAGGGATTTGGGCGTCCTGTGAGAATAAATTCAGCAAGTTTTACATCTCAGATCCTTCACAAGAATCTTCTAAATGTTATGTCAGTGCAGGAGCCATTACAGTCCTCTTTGTACAGCACTGCTTTTCCAGCTGTGGACACATCTTTGAGGGTCCAGAAGCCATTCCTGTGGGATCCTCCACCCAGTCACCCCAAGACAAGGACCAAGGTCATCTCTCTGTAGGCTTGTATTGAGTATAAGAGGTCACAGCTCTACAGGAAAATTTGTAGGAGTCCATCCACGGGAAAGACCAAACCCCTTATGGAGGCCTTTGTACACACTCAGGACTTTGCCAGGAAGCTGGTCCCTGGTTTGAATTTCCCATCACTGTTCAAAACAACATCTCAAAAAGACTAAACTATAACAGGCAGAGAAGCCCTGGACCTCTCAACCCAATCAGACCTCTGTTGTTGGAATTCACACAGAGGAAGCTGTGTGACCCCTTAGCCAAAACCTAATGGAGTGGTTTGGGTTGGAAGGGACATTAAAGATCCTCTCATTCCACCCCCTGCCATGGACAGGGACACCTTCCACTATCCCAGGTTGCTCCAAGCCCCGTCCAACCTGGCCTTGGACACTTCTGGGGATGGGGCAGCCACAGCTTCTCCGGGCAACCTGTGCCAGGGCCTCACCACCCTCACAGGGAAGAATTCCTTCCCAGTATCCCATCTAATCCTCTGGCAGTGAGAAGCCATTCCCGTTGTCCTGTTCCTCCTGTCCCTTGTCCAAAGACCCTCTCCACCTCTCCTGGAAGGCCCCTTCGCCTGAGAATCAACATCTGTTTACATCAGCCTTTGCCTTCTGCCCCTTGCACTGGTCTTGGAAAGTTTTTTTTTCCTCCTTCTCTCTGTTGAGGGTGTAGAAGAAGTAGAGGAATCCAGGTGTCACCCAGAAGGCGCCTGAGCCAAGGCAGGAGAACTGCCAGGAAATGTGACTCCATGAACTGAGCACCAGGTCTATAACCACCATCCAAGGCCTTTATGAGGAGCTTTTGGACTTGACTTAAATACTTTAAATTATCAAGAATCCATCCCATCCAACAGTGACAGTTTATTAATCCCACTTAATACTAAAATCTGTGACTTTCCTATCACCTGAGCAGTGCCAGTGTCAATTTTTATATGACTTTTGTTGATTAATCAGGGTGCAGAATTTTGCTGGAAATTTCTCTTCCCATACAAGTAATTGCAGCTTCTATTTTTGCAAAGTCATTTCTTCCAGACAGAAGAAAAATTTACAGACCACCACTAACATTTGGAATGCAGCTGGTTGAAAACTACAGGTTTGTCTTCCAGGCAAATCGTAAACAAAATTATTTCATGTGGAATTTTTCCCAGAAAAGGTGAGTTTCTAGCAAGGAAGATTAATCAGCTTGAAGATTTCACCATGCTTTTTCTACAAAAAGCTCATTTCAATTTGCCTCGCGCTCTTTTTGATGAAGAAAAAGATTTTCTAAATATCAAAGTGATCTTAATTAACAAGGAGTATTTATGGTCTGACCAAGACAAAGTAATGTATGGAAAATTACATACTTTGAGAAATTCAATTCATAAAAAGATAAAAGCTTTGAATTGGAAAGCAGATTATCCATTTCTCTATGAATATATAATAATTATCTAAAAAAAAGAGACAAAAGCAGATAGAATGTATATTTTCTCCTCAATTAATGTGTTACTTAAATTACTTGGACAGGGTTATCAAAAGGACTTTAAGATTTTCATTGTTTGAGAAGATTTCTGATAGCCAACGTGTCGTTCTATTCCATGGATGAATGGGCCTAAACCACAGCACTTTTCCTCACCCAGATCCTTGTCAGAGCTGGCCTCAAACACAAGGAAAATCGCCTTTAGATAGGAACAGCGTTGGAGATTTCAGGGATTGACACCACTCCTTGAACCTCACCGTTGGATCAGAAAGGAAGCTGGAGATGCAAACTCTGTCTTCTGGGCGAAAAATCTTCTGGATTTGACAGCACCTACAGCTTAGAACATTTCAGTTTCTAGGAGGATTTGAATTCATTGCATCTAAGATCATTTATTTATTTTCCTTCTCTTTGGGATTTTGTTGGGAATTTACAGGGTAGATGGATGGGCAAGGGCCCCATCTCTGGAAACATTCATGGACAGGTTGGATGGAGATCTGAGCAACCTGATCTAGTGGAAGGTTCTCTGCCCATGGTAGGGGGGTGGAATTCTGTGGTCTTTAAGGTTGCTTCCATGATTCTAGGAGTGCATGATGTGGACAGAGATGATAAGAGCACTGGAATTGTTGAACCTGGAGAACAACTTGGAAACATCCACATCCTTGTCTATGACTACTTAGGGCATGCTACAGGTATGGGCTAGAGACTCTTGCCAGGAGAGCAAAGCATTGAGACATGGCAGACACAAGTGGCAGCAGGAAAAAGTCCATTTTGGTAGGAGAAAAAAAAAAATTCATGATGATGATCTGAAACTGGGGCCTTAGAGGTGGAGGAACAGTCAAACCTGGGGATATTCAAAACTCATCTGATCTACTGAGACTGTGGGTGTGTGGTAGAGCCTCCAAAATCTCTTCCAGCCTCATTTACTCTGTGATTTAGCAAAGGCAAGGCAGCTTCTCCAAAGGTTGCCTGCATGGGCTGAGGCTCCTGTGGCAATTGGGATCCACCTAAATGCTGGTTTAATGTGATCCATCCTTTGCAGCCACCCGAACTGTTCCATCATCAGAGATGTTTTCTGGGATCTGATGGAATATTCCACCTCCAATTTCTTTAACATTATTTGCTCTTCCTTTCTGTGATCACTGGATTTCCTTCTAAAAATTTAAATATTCATTTGTACATGTGATTTTTTTTTTGCTGTTCCGGGTTTCGGGTGGGCATTAGTGGGATTTTTTAACAGGGAATGTAGAGTCTTTTATTAGTTTTGGGGGGTTTTTAAACGAATGTACTTATTTTTCTTTACTTGAGTCCATATCACTTTGAAACAAGTCAATCCTCAAAGCACAGCACTCCAAGTTGCATTTACCAGGTACAACCTCCAATGCAAAGGATTACGTTGCACTTAACCCAGGTAATAAAGAAGCCCAGCCTCCTGGAGGATAAGAATTAGTCTGAGGGATCAGATTCATCTACAGAAAATCTCCCTGCTATTCTAGATGTATTACCTAATTAGTTTTCCAGCCATCAGATACAGGTGTAAAGAAAGAAAATCTACAGAAATTGCTGAAAAATTAGGGTTTTTTCCCCATATGTTCCTTATTTTAAAGCATTTATTATCTTACAAGGTCTCTACAGTTGATACATCATTTTCCATGGATTTAAATCATGAAATTGAGTGCCTTCAGCATGAGATAAAATACATGAGTTGACTAACTTTGGAGGTTGGGTGTTGGAACTATATGGTATTTAAGATCCTTTCCAATCCAAACCATTCTGTGGTTATTCCTTTGGCAAGAGGTGCCTTCACTATGCAAATAAAAGGTGTGTTTATGAAGCTGAAGACCAAACTCGTGATATATGTTCAGAGAGTATGGACTGAGCCCTAAAGGTCTGCTTCCAGGATCAGGACCTCAAACAGGACAGACTTTACCAAGACTGGCTCTAAAATAAGACTTTAGACTGCTCAGTGATGAGTTTTGCTTTCTGCTAAGGCTGCCTATGGAAATAACGGAGTAACTATCCCCTGAAATGTTCAAGAGAACAGTAGATGTGGCACTCGGGGCCGTGGGTCAGTGGCAGTGCTGAGTTAAGGGTTGGACTCCATCTTGGAGAGCTTTTCCAACCTTTATGATTTTGTGATTATGGTGCCTTAGGATTTTAGCTTTTATATTTTCATATGTTTGTAATCCTGCAATTCTTTAGTGTGTAACTCTGAGCTCCATGTAAAGTGTTAGCTACTGCTTTTCCCATTTTGGTCAGACACAACAATCCCTCTCCAGGCCTGAGAATCAAGGACACCTCACTGTCTCAGGCCCCGAGAAATGGAAACAGAAGTGAGTTGAGGGGGAGCAAACTGGAAGAATGGGACTGCACTGCCTGAAGCTGTAATTGGACAATTAACCTCTGATATGCAAATGGATAAAACTTATATCTGTCCCAAAATCGTGTGGCCGTGTCCATCCTGGGTGCAGTCTCTGCGAGACTCCTGCACTGCCCACGGTGTGCCTTGTAACGGCCTTTCAATCAATCCCTGCCCTTTATCCTTTCACTCTGTCCAGCCTCTGCTCCAGGGCAGCCTCTACAAGGCATCAGTTCTTGGTGAGCAGGGACAGGGACACTGTGATGCCTGTTTGCTACCCCTTCCCTACACATCCTGTTGTCTCCCATCCCGGAGTCCCTCTATTCAATCATGCTGTGACATCTCCCCCAGGATGCTGATAAGCACAGTCCACTCTGAGATTTTAGAGCATTTTCTCACTGAAGGGAGCAGAGAAGGCCCAGTGCAGAAGGCTGGTTTTCTTTTCCCAGGGAAATATGGGATTTGTCTTTCCTAAAATGGAAACAAGGGTTTAATAAACCAGAGGTAGAGAGGCCTGTTCTGCCACTTGGTGTTCAACATCCAGCTGTGGTCTACTGAAGCAACAACCCTGAATCACAGGATGACTGAGGTTGGAAAAGACCTCCAAGACCATTGAGACCAACCTGTGACTGATCCCCACTTTGTCACCAGCCCAGAGCACTGAGTGCCACATCCAGTCGTTCCTTGGGCACCTCCAGGCATGGGGACTCCACCACCTTCCTGGACAGCCCATTTGGCTGGGGCACAGCCCTGATGACACTGCAGTGGGATCCAACAGCAACAGCCACATCTGGGTGTTTCAGACTCTGCACTGTTCAGCTCTGGGAAGAGATCTGAAATACCTCTAGGATCAGGGACAAAGCTTTTGTTTCAGAGGGTATTTCTAGTGCCGAAGCCAGGCATTTCCCAGTAATATTGTTATAGGTAATCAGCACTGCCCTTTACTCACATTTCTGGCAATATTGGGGGAAATAACTTTGTATTTCCTTCTGAAGTTTGAAGTTTTATGTCCAACCTGCTCTGCATGTTTGTACCAGGAAGCTGATAAACAGAGGTGCTATTTCTCTTCTCTCTAATAAGCAGGGACAGGACCTGAGAGAATGGTTGGAGCTGTGTCGGGGGAAGGTTTAGGTTGGATATTAGGAAAAGGTTCTTCCCCAAGAGAGTGGTCGGGCACTGTAACAGCCCCGAGGTTCCCAGAGCTCCAGGAACATTTGACAACCCTCTCAGGCACAGGATGGCATTGTTGGGGTGTCCTGGGCAGGGTCAGGAGTTGGATCAATGATCCTTGTGAGTCCCTTCCAGCTCAGGAGATTCTGTGATTCCATGATTCTGTTCTTCACATCAGACAGAGGAGAGAGCATGGCAAGACTGGAGCAGCTTGCCCAACTCAAACTAAAATTGTGCAATTAATTACACGAAAGGAACACGATCCCAAATACACACATGGATCACAAGGACCAGGAATGGGCCGAGCAGATGTTAGCAGTTCTTTTGCGTCCCCATGGAGACTGTCTGGTAGGGATGTCCCTTGATTACATGATCACAGACGCACAAGGTGGCTCCTGTATCTCCCACCTCTCATCCCAGGGCTGTTTCCAGCTCCAAGGAGGAAGCTCAGGCACACAAGGAGTTTATAGAGAAGTAGCTGAGATCTCCTAGGCTGGTGAGCTCCTCTGTAACAGGGAATTCCCCTTTGTAACAGGGAATGATGGAAGAGGCTGGGAAAGTTCAGCATCCAGAGAAGCAAACCAGGTGATTGGAGCGATCAGCTGAAGAACCAGGAATATGCACAAAAACCAGGACCTGACGCAAGCTGTGTCTAAAAATTGCCACCCAGAAGCTGATTGCTGAGAGATGAACAAAGAGAGTCCCCTCAAGCTTTGGAGAGGTTTTGTATCTGCAGCTGGATCTGGCCTGGCAGCTCAAGGCAGTACGTCAGGAGAAGGAACTCGCCACAGGTTCCAGAAGCTGCAGGGCTTGGAAGATTTTTCTCCCCAGTTTCCACAAAAAACCACTCCAATTCTTCCTCAGGACAGCACCCAACCCTTCAAACACGCAGACACTTTATTGTCCAGACCTCCTGAGTTCAGCACATGGTTCTCCATATATCCAACCACCATTTGCATCCCAGTGTTTGCATTTGCCATAAGGCACAAGTCAATTTCCTCTGCACCACCATCATTTCCCTATTTTCCATTTCCAATAAAACATTTACTTGAGATTATTAAACGTTTGAATGCAACATTAGCTTTTTTCCACCCAGTACAGATCTCATTTTTCTGACAGTTGTTAACATTTCCAGGACCCTTTATGATTTCTCTTTACTTTCTTATACCCTCAGTTCCTTCCAAATGATTATCAATTTTGATTTTCATTAATGTGCCTTTTACACTCTTAAAAATGTTATTTTAAAATATATTAAAATCAACTCCCTCCCATTTCAATGTGTATATCCTTTCTCTCACTTTTTCAATGTATATTATTGAATCCATGGACAGCATTTACTCATCCAACAATGTCTCCTTCTAAAATGCTTTTAAATAATTTTCCAAGCCAAATCGAGTACTGTGTAAAATGTGATAAACAGTAGAAGCAGTCAAATTTCTCTGGAATCATGTGTTTATCTGGCCTTTTGTCTGGAATTCTTCTGCCATACAGCTGCGCTCTTATTTGGGCCTCAACATTTGCTCCATTGTATTAGAAGACACAATGTCTCATCTGGAGTGACTCCTTTTGGCTTTGAGAAATAGGGGGAAAAATTATCAGGAACATTATCCCAGTTTTTTCTCCTTTATTCATCCCAGTTCACATCAGCTGCCTTTGGGAAGTGACAGAGTTGGTTTCTCAGTTCGCTCTCTAACATCCAACTTGTCAAGATCAGCAAAGCTGATCTGTGTTTTCCTTTTTTTTTCCCAAGGATTCCTCCATTTGTTCTTTACCAATTGCATTTTTTTTTATAGTGACTTCCTTCCTCACTTCAAATCCTGTGCAAACCACCCTCTTATAGTTTTCTTCTTTAGGAGATTTTTTAAAGGTGTTCAATAACTGAGCCAGTTTTTAATTATTGTCCTTATTAATTTATTATTAGTCCTGCTTTTTCTGCTACTTTTTCTCTACCCCCAAGATTTATATCCTTCCAGTTCTTACTCACCCTAGATTTTAGTTCATGTCAGCAAAACTCTGACCTCTCACACAGGGTAGCATTGCTAATACTGGCACCCTGGCCAACGTCTAAATTTGGTGTTTTCTGTGATTTTTGCTTGCCTACACTTTTAGCACAATTAAACTGTTCTTAATTTCCCCCATCTATTGAATCCCAGTGCCAGACTCTCCGATCGGATGAGCCAGCAGGAGCTCACCGGAGCTCAGGGGATCTCTTGGGATTGAACACCTGCTCCGCTTGGGCACTGGGCAGCAGCAGAAGGGACAATGCTTCCCCTCCACTGCCAGCTGTGGGACAATGGGAGGTATTTCCAACACAAATGCTCCTTCCCAGATGTTTTGGGGCCCTGCTGGGAGAACAAAGTGTCCTGGTGGGGTCATACAGTCAGGTGGCCCCACAACTGCTCGACCCCAAACGTGGTCAGGGAGATCATGTGCAGCCAGGGAGCTGGAACAAGGATCAGCCAATGCCTGGATAACGTGAGACAAATAAATTCTACTGGGCAGGATACTTTAGGCTGGATGTGGATGTCTGTAATGACACCAGTGAGAATGGCACTCCAGCTCTCCTTCAGAGCCACCAGAAAAATATGATGTCTTTCAGGCTGTGTTCAACTCATGGAATGGTTTGGGTTGGAAGGGACCTTAAAGATTATCCAGTCTCACTCCCTGCCGTGGGCAGAGACACCTTCCACTATCCCAGGCTGATCCAAGCCCTGTCCAGCCTGGTCTTGGACACTGCCAGGCATCCAGGGGCAGCCACAGCTTCTCTGGGCACCCTGTGCCAGGGCCTCACCACCCTCACAGCCAATAATTCCTTCCCAATATCCCATCTAACCCTGCCTTCTGGCAGTGGGAAGCCATTCCCTGTCTCCTGTCCCTCCATTCCTTGTCCCAAGTCCCTCTCCAGCTCTCCTGGAGCCCCTTTAGGCCCCGGAAGAGGCTCTGAGGTCTCCCTGGATCCTTCTCTTCTCCAGGTGAACACCCCCAGCTCTCCCAGCCTGGCTCCAGAGCAGAGGGGTTTCAGCCCCTGGAGCATCTCCGTGGCCTCCTTTGGACTCACTCCAGCAGCTCCACATCCTTAATCCTTAACTGGAAGTCTCAAATGAACTCAATCTTAGAACTATTGTTTCTTTCCACTGTCTGGAAAAGAAGCTCAAGGTGATGAACATAGAAGGTGACAACAAGGTTGTTTCATCTGTTGTGTCTCATTCCCTGTGTCCTGGCTCTAAACTATGAGAAATGAATGTTTGAATGGCTCCCTGTTGACCCTTCAAAGAACATTTTTAAAGTATTTTTTTTCAATTGAATTGAAAAGAATTACTGACAATGAACACCTGAAATACTGAAACGGAAGGCGAAAAAAGCCCCCAAAAAGCACTGCATTTAATCCTGAGCTGATTCTTCGAATAGCATTCCTTTGATATTCCTGAGAGATGAGAAAGTTAATATATAAATTAAACTAAATGAAAATTTTGCTTCACCTTAATTACACTTTTAAAGCATTTGAAAGAATGCTTGACAAAGAATAGAAATGTCATATTGAGACATGGTTTGGGTCCTTTAAAATATTCCACATTTGAACTTGTGATTTAAAACCAAAACAGCTAAAAAAGCCACCTCCCACCCCTCCTCCATGTGAGCTGCAGCTGAGATCTAGTTCTCCTCCATAGCAATGGACACCACGTTTCTGAGACTTGGGCTGCTCTGCTGCCTTCACCCCACAGATAAGGATCTGAGTGTCCTGGTGCTTCTTCCTCATCCTCATTCCTTCTCTGCTGACATCGTGATCCCTTTGATGTCAGCTGGTGATGTCAGCCTTGACATTCATGGTGTCAGGTGTAACTCTCCACTGCTGGGTCTCTCCTTTCCTTCCTGAGCTTTCCCAGAGGTGGTTCTGTCAACAATTTTCCCAGAATCATGGAATAATCTGGGTTGGATGGAACCTCTGGAGAGGCTCCAGTCCAACCACACCACCACGGCAGGGTCACCTGGAGCAGGTGACACAGGAACGCATCCAGGTGGGTTTGGAATGTCTCCAGAGAGGGAGACTCCATGAAATCTCTGGGCAGCCTTTTATCACAGTTAAAAGAACACCTCCTTATCTCCCACCATATCTCCTCCCTCCCTGCTGGAATAACCCACATTCACACAACACCCAAGCTCATGATCTCCCTGTCATGTTCAACACCTGCATCTTCACACTAAACACTTCCACCTGGACCGCTGCCAAATCTTACAGATTCCTGGCTGCAATTGCTCCCAAACCTCCTGCCATTCCCTCCTGTAAAACACCTGCTTCTGAGTGACCTTATCTCAGCCTACATAAACTTTCATCAGTTTTCATGATATTATACAAGATCCATTCAAAATCCTGCCTATAAAATTCTTCACTTCTGCAGTTACAGAATCCCAGAATCATATAGTTTGGAGAAGACCTCTCCAAGATTATGGAGTCCAACCTTTGACCAATCACCAGCTTGTCAAGGAGACCACAGCACTGAGTGACACATCCAGTCGTTTATTGAACACTTCCAGAGATGGAGACTCCACCACCTCCCTGGGCAGCCCCTTCCAGTGCTTAATCTTCTTCTTTTTGACATGTTTTCACCTTTTCCCTTAACATGCTCAGCTGATCTGAAGATCTTTCTTGCTCCTGCCTGTCCTGAGGACTGTGAGGGGTGGCCAATACAGCTCATGCCTCTCAATCCATGGAGCAGGAAGTGTTTTTTATACCATGGGAACGGGCAGCAAGTGAAAGTTTAGGGAGACACAGTCCTTGCTGCCATTCACCTCCCTTCCCTGGCTTCATACTCATCCCAAAACCACAGATCTCCTAAAACATGTCAGTGTTAAAACAAAGCTTATATAACACTGCAGTGATCACTCAGCCCCTCACCACCACCACTTCCCAGCTCACATCTGATCCTGACCTGGATTCAGACGAGAACACTGTTCCATTTGTCCTGTCTCTCAATCAAAGGCAGATGTGATAAGGAATAGCAAGATTATTTATTAAGAGGCTTTGCATGCCTTTGAGGAAGCTTGAAGTGATAGTGTGTTGAAATGGGTGAGTGAATCGCCAGCAGAATGGGAATAGGTCTGGAAAAGTACTGTAAAAAATACCTTGGATTATCTGTGCCGATTTTTTTCCATGGGTTGGCCAAGGGCCATGTTTTTCTGACTTCAGTGTTCACTTTGCCTGAACTTTAATGGCAAGGGCACCTGCCAAATGTGCTCGTGGGCTCGCTGAGGTGTTCGTGGAGGGCAAGTCAGAACTCCCTCCCTGCCAGGCCTCATGGCCACATCTCAGTGACATGAGATTGGCTTGTGCAGTCAAGAACTGAGGATGACACCTGGTGAATAAGTCTGGTCAGCTAATGCAGAAAGAATGCGAAGTGCAAGAGAAACCTGGGAGCAGTTGATATGGGACAACTTCAAACAAACTTTGATGCAGCTGGGAATGTTCCCAGAAGTAGGACAAAAAGTTCCACCAAACTGTTATAACTTATTGAAGCAGTTGTAGTGGCCTCATTACTCTTAGGTGCAGTTTTAGCACCAAAAGTTGCTGCAAATGTGTTTCTTCCTAGTAACTCTTGATCAAATATTCTACATTTAGGTCACAGAATCATTTAAGCTGGAAAAGTCCTCAAAGATCATCGGGTCCAACCATGCCTCCAGCACTGCCAAGGCCACCACTGACCCATGTCCCCAAGTGCCACAACCACAGGGCTTTTAAATCCCTGCAGGGATGGGGACTCCACCACTGCCCTGGGCAGCTGTGCCAGGGTTGGACAACTCTGTGGGAGAAGAAATTGTTCCTATTCTCCGATCTAAACCTCTCCCAGCACAGCTTGAGGGCGTTCCCTCTCATCCTGTCCCTGTTCCCTGGGAGCAGAGCCCGAGCCCCCCAAGCTGCCCCCTCCTGTCAGGGAGTTGTGCAGAGCCAGAAGGTCCCCCCTGAGCCTCCTTTTCTCCAGGCTGAGCCCCCTTCCCAGCTCCTTCAGCCGCTCCTGGGGCTCCAGCCCCTTCCCCAGTTTACAACTCTGCAGATTATTTTTATTACCTGCCAGAGCCCCACTGCTCTCTGAGCTCTGAGGCAGGGTCTCACTTCTGTCACTCCCAGTCCTACCCAGTGCAACCCAGCACAGAAACTGGAGGTTAACTGGCACCTGTACACATGATTCCATCAGGCAGCAAAGAGTCATTTTCTAATTCTGACAGCTTCACTGGCTGCACCTGGGTAAAAAAATCCAAAAAACCATGTTTATTTAAAGAGTAGAACTGGCACAACGTGGCTCTGGGATGAGCATCAGGTCTGTTGAGCAAGCAGGTATAATTTCTACAGATTTATTGCTCTGCTGGATTCCAGCAGTGCTCCAAGGCTGGATGGGGAATGCACACATTGGGACACAGACACAGCCAGGCAGCACAGGCCCAGGCCTGCTGGCAGGAACAGACTTGCTGTGATCAGGCGTGAGCATAAGGAGAGTCACCTCTGCTCCTGGTGCCACAAGCGAGCCAGCCTCCCTTTGCTGGCTAACGTCCAAGTCATGCTGCATTGCCATCACTGGGTCATGGAATCATAGAATCATCAGGGCTGGAAGATCTTTAAGATCATCCAGTTCAACCATCAACCCAACACTGCCACTGTAACCCCTAAGCCACCAAACCACATCAGCCAGTGCCAGATTCAGATGCCTCTTAAGCACCTCCAGGGATGATGACTCCTTAAACACCTCCCTGGACAGCCCCTTCCAATGCCTGACCACACAAACAGTGGAAATATTTTTTCTGATATCTACTCTGAATCTCCCCTGTCTCAGCTCAAGGCCATTTCCTCTGGTCCTCTTGGGGCAGTCATGGTAGGAGAAACTGACCCCACCTCACAGCAACCTCCCGTCAGGGAGTTGAAGAGAGTGATGAGGTCCCCCCTGAGCCTCCACTTTTGGTCCTCTTGTCAGAATGGTTTCGGTTGGAAGGGACTTTAAAGATCATCTTCTTCCCAACTCCTGCCATGGGCAGGGACACCTTGCACTATCCCAGGTTGCTCCAAGCCCCGTCCAGCCTGGTCTTGGACACGTCCAGGGATCCAGGAGCAGCCACAGCTGCTCTGGGCACCCTGTGCCAGTTCTTGACCATCACAGTCAATAATTTCTTCCTAAAGTATAGTCTAAATCTATCTTCCTTCAGCTGTCCCTCCAGGCCCTTGTCTCAAGTCCATCTCCAGCTCTCCTGGAGACCCTTTAGGTGCTGGAAGGGGGTCTAAGATCTCCCTGGAGCCTTCTTTTCTCCAAGTTCTCCATTCTCCATATATCCATGCATGGATCCTTCCAAACACATTGTAGATGCTGAGACCCAGCTGAAATCCCGCACACATCACAGAAAGTTTGGGGAGCCTGCAGGGTTTAGGGTATCCCCATCTCGGAGTCGTGTAGACACAAACCTAAGTGATAGTCATAAAATCACGGAATGGTTTGGGTTGGAAGGGACCTTAAAGCTCATCTCGTTCCACCCCCTGCCGTGGGCAGGGACACCTTCCATTATCCCAGGCCGCTCCAAGCCCCATCCAACCTGGCCTTGGCCACTTCCAGGGATGGAGCAGCCACAGTTGCTCTGATTCCCAGAGCATCAGACAGAAGGCACACGCAAAGGCTGAAGGGAAAACTGAGGTTCTGATGGATCAAGTAACCAGTACCACTTGCTTGGCCATTGGGACAGCAGTAGGAACATGACCTTTGTCCCCCTGGCCCCGATATTGTGATTCACACTTCTGCATTAAAGCGAAGAGAGAGACTCAAAGCCAATATCTGACACAATTCCACTGCTTCCAGTGAGCTGCTTGGAAAAGCTATGGAAGGATTTACACTGCCATCTCCATAGCCCACCTCTCCCTCTAAGCCCTTAAGCACACACAGGATCCGTCTCACGCGATCCAGGGCACCAATGTCAGCAGAAACACCGAAAAAAATCAGGCAACAAACTCAACTTCCATGCCCTGCAGGAGGAGGAAGACTGAGGGCAGCACTGGACAACCACAAGCCTGCAGGATGCCGCCAGTTTTGGGAGGTTTTGGAGAAAAGCAGCAGAGTGATTGAGGGGTTGGGGAGATGAAGGAGGGAGAAAACAAAATGTTGAAAGAACTAAATATACATTGCTTGGCCAACTAATACCCGAGGGAAAATTCAAGAGCTGGCAGGCAGGAGGGAGCCAAGAGCCAAGGAAGAAGTAGCATCTCCATTGCTGAGAGCTCTCAGCCCTTGGAAGTGAGCAATGAGGAACGACTGGGAGCCAGGAGGTAAGTTAGGCTGAGGGGAAGCTGATGAGCGAAGGCACTGCACAAAGAGATGAAATCAAGTCCTTTCTGGAACACCATTTCTGGCAGTAACCAGGCACCTGGGTCTTGATTTTCTCCTGTATTTTTCATTCTCTAAGTGGTCAAAATGTTAAGGCTCTAATTCTTCCTCTTCCCAGGCGTGCAGAGGAACAGCTTTATGTAGAGCAAGAGGGTAAAAATAGATGTGATGGGATAAAACTGAGAAAAGGGCAAGCAAGGTCATTTACATTGGAATAATCTTCAAATGAAGGAGCGGAAGCCCCTTCCCACAGGTTATTTAAAACTAGACTTTGTTAGAAAAAAAGATTGTTTTGTTTTTTGTCGGGGGGAAAGAATCACACTGTGAAGGGAAGAGATTAAAAGATGCATTGTTTATCTCTCCAAAATTATTTTAAATATATTTGAACCACCTAAGCCTTATAAATATCATTTTATACTTAAATGTGCAGTTTGCCCCTCTTCTACATTAATGGGCACAAATTACTTATAACAATTGATAGCAATATAACTCACCTCTTGGCCCATGGTTTGTGTTTCTACAAAGCACAGTAAGAAGACAGCCATAATTACAGGAAAATAAATTAAAAGAGAGGAGAAAAAGACATATTGAAGCTCCAAAGGAGAGCCAAGGGAGATACAGTAAAGCAGGGGTAAAAAAACCCGAAATCAAAAAACCAGCAAGAGATGGAAACATTATCTTGTGCCCTGGGTTGCTGTAAGGAGCAATTTGGGGGAGTAGAAGATGTGGAAGATAAAGAGAAATCAATCATCAGCACAACCAATATATCATAGTGATTGCAGCCAGGCCGAGAACCTGCTGGAGTTCCAGATGTTCAAAAGCAAATACAAATCTTGATCCAAACCCTAGAAGAGTCACAGAGGTACAGAAATTCCCACATCAGGGGTATGGCCCTCAGAAAACATCCTTCCATAACAGACAGGTAGAACCAGGTGGGTTTTCAGCAGAGGCAACCGTGGATTGCCAGGATCTTCTCTTCAAAGTCTCAGTGACCTGTGGCCTCCTGGTGAATTTATATCAGTTCTCACCTTCCCTTCGGTATTAATTCAGTTTATGTGGTCCTGCCATGAGTTTCTGAACACAAGGTATAAAGACCAAGAAGGAAAGGATGAAAACCAATGCCATGCTCTATTCAAATGGTCACATTTGATGATCTAAATGACTCTTATGTCATCAACTGTATGAATCTCTCTTCAGCCCAGGAAATCAATTAATTTTTTGATAGTAACTCACTAAAGAACTGTCAAGGGTTAATGACTTGAGACTCGTGTTAGCCAAAAAACACAAGCCCCCCCTCCCCTTTTAGCTTGTGCTTAGAGAGACTGAGGGGCTGCCAAGAAAAGAAAAAGAAAAGGAAAAAAAAAAAGGCCTTGTGGTTATTCAGATCTTACAGAGAGAATCAGAGTAAAAATTCTGGTTTAGACTCCAGCTGGGGTTGTGGTGACAGTGACATCTCTCCCATCAGGGCCTGGACCAAGCCTGGCTCCCTGCCTGCGCAGCACTGCTGAAAATGGACAGGAGTCTCCTCTCCGTGCACAGGAGCACGGATCTTCTTATGGGATTGAGCCATTCAATCTCCTGCTGTCCCTAAATAGCAGCAGAGACTTTAAGTGGCCGCAGCAAGTCACGTCAGGAAAACCGGAATCCAGCTCTGGTCAGAAAGGAGACCTGTTTGCCTGGGAAATGCCTCAAAAAGGATGGACCCAGAGCCCACTGCAAAGCCTCCCAGGAAAACACAAACACAGCCCTTGGAGGCCTTCCAGGGATAACATCTGCATTGCTCAACAGAGCAAAGTACAGCCACCAGTGATGGCTTGTTCCCATCAGGAACCTTTCCCTGTAAGCAGAATTCCTCTTTATCACAGGCACCTATTTCTCCCACGTAACCAACAACATCCCAATTTCCCAGTAAGAAACAAATCAAAAAGGATGACAGAGTTGCTGAAAAAGACAATCAGCTCTAACATCAGTCCTCCAGTACCTCCTTTGTCACTCCTTTTGCCAGTGTTGGTTTAAAAGCTTATAGAGGGACGGAGAGAGGCAGATTCCACTCACCACAGCGAAGGTAATCCAGGTACATAGCTTTGCTCAGGTCAATAATCCATCCCAGGTCAGGCCTTCCTCGAGCACTGACAGTGGAGATCAAAAGCCAAGCAGAGAATTCCTCTGGTTCCTGTTCCTCAGCCCTGTGAGTGAGGGGTGGGATGCTTCTGCTCAGTCCCTGCCTGCACAGGGAGATGGGCCCCCACCTCCCTTCCTAAAGCTTTACATCTCTCCCCTTCCCACAGCTTTCCCCACTGCCAGGTGCTTCCATGCTCCGCCACTTCTTCAGGCAACAAAGCCAACAGGCTCCTCTGCCAAGGGGAGCTGCTTGGAATGGGATTAGGATGAGCAGAAAGGAGCTTAGAGCTGGGCACCATCTGCAGTGACGATGATTAACTAATGAGGTTTTAAAGATGTTTTTTTCTCTTGTTCCCCATGCAGGTTTGGTGACGGAGAGTTCTGCATCACTGTCAGCAGCGTGGTCTGTGCTGCTCGCCCAGCCTGACCCAGGGCCCCTCCTCCTCCTCTGCCCACATGTATTCCCGCCAGGGGCTGGAGCACAGGGAAGAGCTGGCTCCTGGTGGCAAAGGCTTTCTTGCCTTCCCTGATCCCACAAGCCCAAGTTTTAAGTCTCCAGCCTCTGATATGCAATAATTAAATCAGATTAAGTGAGTGCAAAAGCCTCTCCCAGCCTGAAAAACCCCTCATGGATGGCAAAAAGAAAAATTCAGTATTCAGGACAAAGTTTCACATATTTCATCAGGGACTCTTAAAGTGTATTATAAGTTGTAACAAATGACAAAAACCACAGTCCCAGAGAGGTGAGGGTAAGTGTTATCCTTCCTTTATTGATTTCACCCTTTCAGTAGAGAAAAGGCATCTTCAGATTCTGGTATTTTTCCCCAAAGTAAGGCCAAGTGCAGATCCCAAATGTCCTAATGCCAAGCTCAACACCCTCACTCCAGATGATGCCTCCATGCCAAAACTCTTGTGTTTTCCTGGCTCCATTCCCACTTGGGCACTGAACAGGCTCCCCAGGGAATGGGCACAGCCCCAAGGCTGCCAGAGCTCCAGGAGGGTTTGGACAGTGCTCCCAGGAACAGGGTGGGATTGTTGGGGTGTCTGTGCAGGGCCAGGAGCTGCATCAATGATCCTTGTGGGTCCTGTCCAACTCAGGATATTCCATGATTCACCCTCAAGAATGACTTCATCTCTCTAGGAAGTGAAATTTGAGATTTTAGCTCAGATACTGACCTCTGGAATGGACAGCTGGAATTACACGGGATGGGTGCCTACTCTCATCGTACCCAGTCATACAGGAGGTTAAGCACTTTCCAAAATCCTTCTGCATGCTAGAGTGAAAACTGACTGTAGCACAGTAACTCTCACAGAATCCTAGAGCAGTTTGGGTTGGGAGGGACATTAAAGCTCATCTCATCCCACCCCCTGCCATGGGCAGGGACACCTTCCACTATCCCAGGTTGCTCCAAGCCATGTAATAAGTGGTATTATTCCTTCCAGGGGAAGACAGACACTGCTGGAATCCTTGCCTTAGAACGAGCTGAACCATTTTCCAGGCCCTGTTGACCATGTCTCATCCAGGAGGAGCATCATCATATGCAAAACACATGGAGTAGAAGCAGAAAGTGTTCAATGTTGGAGTTCATTCAATGAATCCTATAATCCTAAATGAGGTGTGGCCATAAATAAGAAGTCCTAGAAATTCTTGCCTACTTTCAGGTGCTTCTGTTTCTTTTACATGAAGGGAAACAGGGAAAGTTCAGCCAGCTCTGAATTATCCCTGCAAGTGACTCTTGCCCCACTGATGACAGACCAGAGGCTGTTTGCAATTATTCAACGGTTGTAACCACAGAAAAATCTAAAACTCTGCATGATTGGCCCAAAACACCCCAAAAGACAAGGCTACAACAACAGTGGTGTAAAAAGATTCCCCCTTGGTGTGTTGCGCTCCCACCTCCTTCCTCACCCCATCCCCTCTGAGACTCAAGAAAAGGAACTGATTTCAGCCATGTGTGAGGATTCCACACCTCGCAGGCTGTAACTCCAGGCAGGTGTCATGTTAAATCTCCCGAGGGATTGGTGGCTGTTTATCATCAGAACAGGGGGAATCTCTCCAGCTTTATCCCGTGCAATGGCTTCGTCACCTAAAGCTGCACATGATCAGCTTGACCTCACGCTGCCGTGGTTGACTGGGGTTTTTTCCAAAAGGAGATTACACAGAGTTGCTCGGAGTGGGATTTCCAGCACTTTTCTCCTCCGAGACTGTCTTAATAATTAATTGTTTATTATAATTAATTGCGTTTTGGCAGCCTCCCTGGCCTATTTTACCTGTAAATCTCCCTGTAACTTCAAGGCATTAATGAAAATAGACTCACCCACGGAGGTGGCTGAGCAGTTTTTATTAAGTGTTAAGGGAGAATGCAGGGGGGAAAAGGCATTTTGGAAAACGTGTTAGGCTTGAAAAAACTCCTGCTGAGAGCACTGCTCAAATTCAAGGCTGAACCCCAGTAAAGTCTACAGGGGAGAGAAAGCTCCACTAGGGTGGATAACTATTAACCCAGATTCCAGCCTTTTTAATAAATTAAAGCTGTAGGTCCCAGCTCCTCACCACAGTGGCTGTTCTGACCCTATTTCCTCCCCAAATAAAGGGTTCTGTAAGGTCTTGAGCTCAAACACTCTGTGAACATGACACAGCAGCAGGTCATGCAACAAACCCAGGGGTCCCCTTTCCTAATCCCCTCCTCCCCTCCTAAACACCTCCTGCCCCTCGAGGAGAAATTTAGCAGAAGACAGGAGAAATTTGCTGGCTGACAAACAGGTAGAACCTAATCCCTCTGATTCCCATAAACCCCTGCTTATGTTTGGATATTATTAGCACCTGTTTCTAACCCATTATTGAAGGGTTTTACACTGAACAGTGAAATTACCAAGGCTGTTGGGTCTCACTCAGAGAAACTGAATGTTGTACAACTGGGATTATTTTGGGCAAATCACTTAGTCCCTGTTCCCATAGGAATATGAGCCAGCACCTCATTTCCAGAAGATGTTTAACCTCCCCCTGTGTTTTCCTCTGCTGAACAAGGCCTCGCTTTGTCCCTATGGAGTTACCATGTTGTGAAAGGATCTCAGTCCCAGCCTCCCTGAGGTGCTCATCAAGAGGTGACTGTGCTACCCAGGAGACAAAAAGGAACATGGACCTCCCTGTCTCAGTTATCAGTTTCTGCTCTCTACCAAAATAATTTCCAGAGGAAATGAAATTCTCATTGTGTGTGTACATCAGAATCATACCATTTTAGGCAGACTGCACTTCAGAACTGCTTTGCTCAGATGATCCCAATGGTGGGTGACCAACTTCTAGGAGGTCTAAAAGCCTGGGTGTTAGCAAGACTGTCCTGATCTAGTTGAAGATGTGCCAGTTTATTGCAGGGGGCTGGACTAGATGAACTTTAAAGGTCCCTTCCAACCCAAACCATTCCATGGTTCTATTCTACACAACTGCATGAGGGGAGTCAAGAAACTTGGGAAATGCAGCTTCAGGCAGATTCCTCTTTGCCATTGAGACTGACGTTATTTCTTTGCCAAACCTCTCCTCTTTCCTCACCTACTTCAGCTTTGCAGGGTCACTTGAGAAAGCTCTTCATTTGCTCCTGAATTTTATAAAAATAGAAACACCTGAAAACCCAACAAGCCTGAAAATTGTGTTTTGTCCTGAAATGCAGCTGTATAAATGCATTAAACCATGTGGGTCAGTGAAAGAAGGGTGGTCAGGCACTGAACAGGCTCCCCAGGGAATGGTCACAGCCCCAAGGCTGCCAGAGCTCCAGGAGTGTTTGGACAACACTCTCAGGCACAGGGTGGGATTGTTGGGATGTCGTGTGCAGGGCCAGGAGTCAGAAGCCAAAACCACTGGTCTCAAAACACCGATTGTTTGGAGGGATTTGTCTGGCAGGACAGTGACCTTACCTTGTTTTGGTCCATCACAGGTGTAAGAGACAGATGTGGGATGTTCGAGCATCTCCCAGACCTCACCTTCTGCCTGGGCCCCTCTTTAAAACCACCCCCAGGCTCCCCAGAGTGGTCTGAGCAGAACCCTCCATCAGCAATAGCTCTTCTGGGTGAGCCTGAAGGAGAGCTGGAGCTTTGCCAGGCTTGGCTGCACTCAGCTGGAGCACAGCCTCTGCCACCTCCTCAGAGCTCCATCTCTTGGTGCTGGGACACCAGCAGATGCACAGGGTGACATCTCTGCCCTGACCACGCTCTCAGTGTGGTGGGCTCTGAGATCAGGATCTCACGTTGCTGTTGGGAGCCAGCCGAGCCTTGCTGGGCTGAGGATAAATCTCTGGCCCTGCCACAGTTGCACCTGCAATGGGTAATGCAGTTTCAGAACTGCATTTTTTCACCTTCCAAGGTGCAGCAGAGGCACGGAGCGCCAGGTGTGCTCCACAACACAAGCACAGGAGATGAGAGACCTTCTGTCCTAATCCCCTTGGACCCAAAATCAGTCTAAGAGAGAAGTAACTGCCTTATATGCTGAGGCATTAATGGATTAGCACTAAGAGCATTAGGGACTTGATTAAGGATGCAACCTCCACACCCCCGCCCACCACATCACGGGCCTTTAAAGGGCTCCATCCTTGCCTGGTCCTTGTGCCTTCCCGCACTCATTCCTCATCTTGTAGGGTCACAGAATTATGGAATGGTTTGAGTTGGAAGGGATATTAAAGATCATCTCGTTCCAAAACCCCTGCCGTGGGCAGGGACACCGTCCACTATCCTAGGTTGCTCCAAGCCCTGTCCAACCTGGCCTTGGACACTTCCAGGGATCCAGGGCCAGCCACAGCTTCTCTGGGAAACCTCTGCCAGGGCCTCATCACCCTCACAGGGCAGAATTCCTTCCCAATATCCCATCTGGCCCTGCCCTCTGGCAATTTGAACCCATTCGCCATTGGCCTATCAGTCCATGCTCTTGTAAAAATTCCCTCTCCATCTTTCCTATAGGCTCTCTTCAGGTACTGGAAGGCCTCAGTTGGGTCACCCCTAATTTGCAGCTACGCTCAAATACAGCCACGTGCCAGCTTGATGTCTCCTGCTCTCCTCAGGTGATACAATTTCCCAGCAGGAATCAGATGCTTTGGCTGATTCCTGTAGCCACGACACAACACTTCCACTTTGAGGCCTCACCTTCAGTCCAAAGGGAATTTCTGCAAAACAGAGCTTTTCATGGCTAGTTTTTTTCCAAAATTTCAGCTACATCAGCCTGAATTAATCTAACCAAGCTGTAGGCGTTTACAGAGTAGATGGAGATATTCCTTAGGGAAGATATTTGCTGGGAAAATCTCAGGCCGTGTAGAGGAGGTGGAGGTGGGAGACATCGTATGTGGAAATCTCTATATTCTGAGGAATGATGCAATTTCCTTAAATCTTAAACTGAAGATCTGGCCTGTCATGTCAGCACACGGGGAAACCTCTCCCACTCATCCGGGAGCTGCTTGTTTGAACACTTTAAACTCCAAAATACGGTGTTGGAAATGATGAGTAGGGAGTCTAAAGCTCTGGTGCTCTTCTGGCTGTGCCACAGGCTGGGAATGCTTTAGCAAATCCTCTAAACCTGGGACACAAACTCTTATTTCATCGCACCTGATCAGCATCCATGGCTAACCAGAGGATGTAGGAGTTGAAGACACCTTTGGTGAATGCTGGAGCATGCTGCATGTTCTCTGGGATTGTCTCACAAATGATCACAGGAGGCTGGGAAGGGAGAGGTGGGTAATAATCTCAGAATTCAGATAACACCACTACGGCTTTCTTGGTTTAGAGAGGATGGGTGATGACAACCAGGATTTGCTCACTCCAGCATTTTCACACCTCAGTTTTTAGGATGCAATACTGATACAGGACAGGAAGGTGACATCTCTACCAGGAAACCAATCAGTGCTTGGAGTCATTTTCTGGTCCTGGGGATAATTGTCAGGGCTGGCAATATCCACATTATTAAATCTCCCCCACAATGAGGTGAATGCTTCCTGTCTGGGATCAGGGATGGGCTTTGGTACCAGTTTGGGCCAGACCTGGGACTGTGGTCAAACGGCTTTTACAGACCAGTTAACCCAGTGCCTGTCCCCAACTGTTCTTCTCAGCATCATCACTTTGCTGGATTCAGAGAGCAGAAAAAGGTGGAGACTAAAGGAAAGCCAAGAACACGATGGAGAGGGTGGAGAACCTTGAGGAAAAGGAAATCTGACTCTGGTCAGGCTCCCAAGTACCAGAGGGGATGTGAATCAGGGCAGAAACGCTTCCCCAGGGAAATGACACTGTGTGCAAAGCGGAGGTTCCTTCCCTACCCACCACCCAAGACTGGTCCTCTTGGAAAACTGCCAGGGGATGAGATTTAGAGATTTAATCAGAGCTGTGGGACTTGACACCTCCAGGGAAAGTGGCCTGGATTTCTCCTGGCTTTGCTGAAAAGGGAAATGCCTTAAAACTCCTTAACATGACCATGTAACAGGACGCACCACGTGTCCTTTTGAGATTCAAAATCTACTCTCTCAGCTACTTCACTCTGCTCTTCCCAGGCATTCTCTCCTTTTTATTCCCTCCCTTCCACTTTTCTTTCACCTTCAGGAATGAATTTAGTTCCTTTTTCCCTGGAACCAGCCAACAGTGGGAGTCAATAACTTTCTAATGATGCTCCAGATCTTTGCTCTGCCTTCCCAAAAGCCTCTTGCAGAGCCTGAAGACCCCTCTCAAGCACAAAAGGTGCCACTGCAACCAAATTTGGGGTCTTCAGTGCTGTCCTCTGCAACAGCAGTGAGGAAGATGGAAAAGCTCCACAAGGAAATGGAGGACTGACCTTGTGTGGTCCAGCATGAGTTGTTTGCCCATTGTGTCTCCCAAGGTGAGGGCAAGCAGGGAGAGCAGACACGAAGGATGCCTCCAGAGAGGTTTTACAATAAAGAGAGTGGGGTGTTTATCTCAAAACTCAGGCCACAGCAGGTGGATGCCCATGGGAGGGAGATTGGAATGAGACAGTCTGGAAGGTTCCTTCCAACCCAGAATCACATAACCAGCTAAGCTGGAAAAGACCTTTGAGATCATTGAGTTCAACCTGTGACCAAACATCACCTTATCAACCAGGCCAGAGCACTGAGTGCCACATCCAGTCTTTTCTTAAACACCTCCAGGGACAGTGGCTCCACCACCTCCCAGGGCAGCCCATTCCAATGCCCAACCACCTTTTCCATGAAGAAGTTCTTCCTAATGTCCAACCTAAACCTCTCATGTTGTGCAGCTTAAGACTGTGTCCTCCTGTCCCAGCCCTAAACCATTCTATGTTGTTTCAGAGAGGAAGTGTAAATACAGACAGAAAAGTCCATGGCAGGCTGAGAGTGGCCCCAGGCTGGGATAAGCCAGGAGGAAAGGGTTTGTTGGAGCTGTGGTTGCTGGGGACACCAGGAGCAGTCATGCTCTGGATGAAGCGTCTGGGAGCACAGCCCGGCAGAACGAGTCTGGTGGGGTTGCTGGTGTGTTCACACTGCTGTGACTGGTATGAAATCCTGCCCTCACCCTACCTCCCAGAGAGTTGTGAAGAGCTTCCCTGTGTTGTAATAGGGATGACAACATCCATCTGTGCCCTGCCAAGCAGGGATCTGAGTGTGGCAGGGAAAACATCCCTGTGGCGCTGAGCTGGAGGGTTCCTGCCCACGGCCCCTGCACGCCTCTGAGTACCTGTAGTTCGTGAGCTCTACTCAACACACACGCTTCCCATACAGAGCTGTGGGAAGATCTGCTCCTGGCTAAAACTGGCTCTTTAGCTCCAGCAGCGTGGCTTTGCACTCAGGTCTTGGGTTTTACCCAGCTCCTTTCCTTGTCCCAGCCTTTGTCCCAGCCTTTTCAGACTACATTTACACTATGTCAGAAATGAAAAATTAAATAAAAACCCTGAGACTTCAGTCCCCTGTATGCTAGTAAAATTATTGCTACTGATTTTACTTGTATGTTACATTGCTTTGGACTTACAAATGTTCTTGGGCATCAGGTCTGGATACAGATTCTCCATCACAGTAGCATTGATCTGATCAGATTAAAGCTGAAGGAGCTTACAGGCTTACAGCTACTGTGGCATTTGAAACAAACCCAGAATTCAGGCCCTCACTTGACTCTAATTATTATATTCATACTGGGCATTACAGTCTGGCCAGGGGAGGGAAATTGGCTCCACTGGGTGGAGTTTGCAGAAGCCTGGCTACGCCATTGCTGCAAATCCCAGTGCAGACAGATTCTTCCCAGATTTGGGAAGGGTTGCCTTTGCACTTTTCCTCTTCCAAACCCCCTGTCTCAAACTGCTGAGCCTCCACCCCTGGTGCTGTACGAATGTCACCACCTTGCCCAGCTCTGGCTTTGCACTGAAGTGGTCCCAACTCTTTAATGAGAGGTGAGATTATTCTTAATGGAGCATTTTCTACTCGCTTCATTTTCTACTCACTTCCAGTAGTGCAGTCCCCTGAGGACCATCAGGAATGCCCTGGAAGTTTTAAGGAATGAATTAGCCCTGAAGTGTGTCTGTGCCTGTGCATGGATAACCCAACTGCTGACTTGAGTCACTGGGAACTTTGGCTACCTCTAAACCCAGCATCAAATCCCTGGCAGGGTTTCAGCATGACCTTGCACCACTCTCAGGAACAAATCCCAGGTGTGGATCAGGAGTCAGCCCAGGTCCACCCTGTTTTGAAGGCTGAACTTGACAGGATGGACATGTCCAAACCATATCAGGTGGATGAAGTCCCACAGAATGGGAAAGGCACTGTTTGATTTATAGCTATTGCAATAAAGGTTTTTTATGTTGCCTCTGTTGGTTTGTGGGTTGTTGAATAAGAATATCTTAGGCACAGACGGATAAGAGTATCCTGAGGGCTTCCTAGTGCAAGAGCCTCAGTTTTCTTGTGTTAATGGCTTCAGACCGAACCCACTCAGTCCTTCAGTGCTTTGAAGTGTCTGCATTTAAAACCATCATCAGTTTGATTCTTTCTCTCCTGCACACGCTGCCAAGAAATAATCCCGAGTTAACGCTTCCCTTGTTTGCCTATGAGATAACAGAGCACCATCACCGCACGGGGTGTGCCCTGCGCGCCAAGGCCGAGCCCCAGCTCGGCTCTCTGTGCTGGTGGGGACATCACCTCTGGCCGTGGAGCCTGGTGGGAGCTTCCACAGAGCTTCCCTCACCTGCAGCTGGAGCCTTGTCCAGGCTCCTCACAGAATCATGGAGCAGTGAGGATCAGAAGGAACCTCAGGAGGGGTCTGAACCAAAACCCAATTCAAAGTTAGATGCAAGTTCAAAGTTACGTTGCTCAGGGTCATACTCAGCAATATTCTATCTCCTACGATGGAGACTCCCCCAGCATCTTTGGGTCACTCCTCCCATTTTTTATGCTCTTCATGGCGTATTTCCCCTGTCCTCAGGCCCCTAATGCCTTACTGGGACTTCTATTCTTGCTATTAAAGTCAATTGTCTCTTTTCTTTTCACTCTGAACATCCAAGGAAAATCTGACTCGACATTCTCCATACCCTCCCACTGGGTAGTTGAAGGCAGCAGTGAGATCCCTCTTGGACATCTCTGCTTAGGGCTGGACAAACCAAGATCCCTCAGCTTCTGCTTCCAAATCCTGCCCTTTATCTCCCTAAACATGTCAGTACAAATAAATAAATATAAAAATACCCTGACCTTCTGTCCCACACTCTTCAGTTTGTCAATCCCCTCCTTGTGGAAAAGCTCAAAACTGGGAAGTCTTCAACCAGGCACCGTATTCTGGATGTGTCCTACATGTGCCAAAGTCTCCCATAAAAAGGAGAAAAGTCCTCTATGATACTCTGATGTTGTTCTGTTACATCCTATTGCACTCCAGAAGGTGTGATGAGGATTCTCCTCCTCTTGGACTCTTTCACTTCCATCTTCTTGGTATTTTGAATTTTTTTTGTTTGAACTGATGCATGTAAAACAGGAATCAGATCCAAGCTAAGAGAAAGGTGAGGATGATCCCTTTCCCCTTCGAGCCTCTGTAGAGAATGAAAAGGGAGCAAGTGATGAGAGGAACTAGCGAAGCTCCATCAACACAGTTCAAAAGATTTCCACAAAAGAGCTGGGTGAGCAAACATCTCCTGCTCTGGACGAAGAGAAAAGAGGGAATCGTGCTACAGCACCATGGGATTCTGCACAATATCCTGGTTTTCTTCCCACCTCATCCACATTTGGGATGCTGTCCATGTGCATGGCATGGGTATAGAGAGATAACAGGGGGTTGTGCTGATGCTGGGTTAAACCTTTGCCCACTGGGGCTTTTAGGGTGCCTCTGAAACAAAATTAAGATGCCACTAATTTATAACTCGACACAGAGCTGATTTCTGTCCCTAAAAAGTGCTTGGGCCCTCTAAGCCCTAAGGATCACACTGGAGGAGCAGAGCAGAGCTGAAGGGAATGTAGCAGCCTGCCCTGGATCGGGCCCTGCTCAGGGAAGCCAGATGAGATATTGTGATGCTTACAAAGCTGTTTAATCATAAGATAACACACGCAGCCTGTTCACACAAATTAGGGTGGGTCCCGTTTGCATAATGTTGATTCCAGAGACAAATTAATCCCACAGACAACTTGTTGCTGCTGCAGATTTTATCCATTCAGCACATTCGATACCGGATCAGCTCTCAGGCTGAGGAAATTGTCACAGGGTGAATTTTGAGAGGGAGGAAAGAGGAAAAGGGAAAAGCAGCTGGACTTCACTGCGGTAATTGCTCCTGGATTGCTGGGTTTAGGTGGAATTTATCCCAGTCTTTATAATTTGAAGGAGATCTTTGCTTCTTGCTGATGTTCCTAATCAGAAGATGCTTAATAATCATTCACCCCTTATTTATTTTGCAAATAATACAAATTCAGTCATGGATCAAACATCCCACCCCCAACCCTGCTCCAGGTGCTTCTTGTCCCACTGATCTCTCATTCCTTATAAAAAAGTGTCCATTCAGTACTTTCCCAGTTGCATGGCATCGGGGCACCAATTTTCAAGCATTCCCTTTGAAATAAAAATCTATTCAGGACATCCACTGCTTCTTCACAAATTAATTAAATTTTAATTAAATGTCACTAAGAAATTACATCTCCCTTTGCAGCCAGCTGGGTCAGGAAGGGCCATGGGGCATTCTGACAGAGCTGCAGCTTTTCTCAGCTTTCCAAGGGGAGGGCTCTATGCTGATTCATTCATAATCAGCCCACTGAATAATGCATGAGATGCTAATGACAGTCCAAAGTCCTGCAGAGGAGCCAGGGTGTACTTCCACAACTCCTTTCTTTTTGAGAGGAGATGGGGAGAGGGCAGTTTAAAAAAATTCATTTCAGTTTAAGAAACCAGGATGGAAAGCACAGCCTTGAGGACTTTGTGAGTTCCTGACAAATTTCTGGAGGTGCATTTTTTGGGGGGATGTTTCAGAAACTGCCTTCTGGGCTCTCACTCTGGTACTGCACTTCCTCTCCTGTAGCAGAAGTATTAATACTTCAAAATAAATCCTGAGACAGCTCTTGCTCCCACATGTCCCTCACAAACACGGGGACGAGTGGAGGGGGCGATGGGGGATGTGGGATTCTGGGAGTGAGAGAAGCTCTGTGGGGTCAGGAGGCATGAAAATTGGGAGCTGGAGGGCTCTGACAGGACTTGTTCAGGTATTCCCTCTACAAGCCCAGAAATTGTCTCTGGTTAGAAGGATTTTTAACAGAAATCCTGAAGTTAATGGCTGTAACCACAGTGCATGGCTTTGATCACATCGGAATTTTAAGCCACCCTAAATTATTTCGTATTTAGAGAGCACAAAGGCTCTTCCTACCTTGCCTTTTCCCAGTGAGGGAAATCTCCAGTGAGAGGCTGGAGGAGAAAAGCCAGCTGGAGCACAAGGAGCTCAAAGCTTCCAGCAGCCAATGTTTAGATGAACTGGGATGAAAAATCAAATGACTGAGTGGTGGAAATACAACATTTCTGGTTCATTCCCTGATCTGGATTTCTTTCTGCACAGAAAAGGCAGGATGCTCAGTCTCTGGGATGAGGCTCATTAAACAGTGTCCAGTTTTGGGGTCTTCAGTCCAGGCAAGACATGGACCTGCTGGAGCGAGTCCAGAGGAGGCCACGGAAATGCTCCAAGGGCTGGAGCCCCTCTGCCCTGGAGCCAGGCTGGGAGAGCTGGGGGTGTTCACCTGGAGAAGAGAAGGCTCCAGGGAGACCTCAGAGCCCCTTCCAGGGCCTAAAGGGGCTCCGGGAGGGCGGGAGAGGGACTTGGGACAAGGGATGGAGGGACAGGACACAGGGAATGGCTTCCCACTGCCAGAGGGCAGGGTTAGGTGGGATATTGGGAAGAGAGGAGGTTTGGATTCGATATTAGGAAAAGTGTGTTCCCTGAGAGGGTTGCAAGCCCTGGCCCAGGCTGCCAGGCCCTTCATGTGTTGTTGGGATTCACTGAACTGCAGAAAACACCCTGGAGCTGGCTAAATCCAAGCTCTTGCTGCCCTTTACACCTTCTGGGGAACAAAATTGAAGACTGGAGTAAGAATGAAGGTTGCTTTTAAAAAGTACAGGTTGCTTATTTTAAAATAGTTGTAAAAATACCCTGACCATGTCTGAAGGTTCTCAGCCCTCCTCTTGGACTAGAGGCAAAATTAAATTAGCTGAGTCCTGGATTTTTTGGTTATTCATCTTCCAGCAAACTGGGAAGTCACAAGGCACCAGTGCTGGGGAGCTGCTGTCCCCTCTGATAGAGAGCAAAGGCATTGGAAAGGGTTTTTTTTGCAATCCAGCACCAACCCAGTGGATTCCTGTGAAGATTTTGGGAGTTTGCATTGCCTAGGGTGATCCCCAACAGGCAATGCAGGCACACCATCCTAAAATCTTCACTATTATGATTACTTAGACAGGAAATAGCCATAGTAAAATAAAATCATGGAATGGTGGAATGGTTTGGGTTGGAAGAAGCCACACAGACCGTGGGCAGGGACACCTTCTCCTAGAATATTTAGACAACTAATGGAGATAAAACTCTGAGTTCCTTAATTTAGGTGAGATAAACCCTACATTCTATTATGTGCTCACAGAATCCATAGAATCCTTAAGGGTGGAAAAGACCTCAAAGATCGTGATCCTCAAACAGATGCTGATGTTTATCCTGCCATTTTCACTACAAGAGAATTCACCAATGCTGTGCACCAAGCAGAAGCAGGGGTGGATCTTCAGTTCTCCAGAAATAATATTGCTCCTCATCTGCTGGGAGATATATCCAAAGCTGCAGGATCTGGGGACTTCAATCCTGCAAGTTTTTCCCTGTATAATTGCACAAAGGATGCAGACTCCACTTTTACTCACAAACCTATAATTGCAAAAGGTTGGAGAGTGGTAGCCAGGCACTTTGCACAACAATAACCTGTTCCTCTTCATCCCACAGGATCCCTGAAAGATTTTTCATGCCTAGGCAGGATGAGGCGTACCCAGTCAATTCCTGGTCTCACCCCCTAACCCCATTCCTGTGACATGACTCATTTTTGGACATCCAGCCCAAAGAAAGTCCAGGAATGAGCCTCCAAGTGAAATCAGTGGGCATCAGGCTCCTCCATCCTCCTGTAATTAAGCTGTCTCAGATACTCCCCACCAAAAAGGCATCGAGAGAATGCCAGGCTTAATCACCACATCAGTTTATCCAACGCTTCCCCAGTGGGCTGGGCTGGGCTTTTGCCAGGTTTTGCCATGGATCTTCCTTCCTGGACAAATATTTCCATGCCAACAGCCTCACCTCCCGAGGCCCAGCTATTCCTACAGACAACTCTCCCTAAAGACATCGAGCTCTCTCCAGCTCGTTTGTGCCACCTTGGAGGAAAGCAACAACCGCGTGTGCTCGCTTTAGGATTTTGCAGGGAATAATGGATGTTCCCAGGCCCCTTAAAAGAGGAATTACCATCCCAGTACTGCTGACAGGTTAGACAGAGCTCACTGGGGTTAAGGGACCTGGCAGAGGGCGTGGAATGATTTGGTGGCAGGAGCAAAATCATGTACATGCAGAGCTCTGGTTCCATTCCTAATTATTCTTTTCCATTAACATAATGCAGACTGCAGAGTTGGGAAGCAGATCCCTTTTTTCCTTCCGCCTCCAAACATATGTTTTAGGAATATTCTGTAATTCTGTAAGTGTCTTTATCCAGTTTGACTTAAGGGACAGAGTAAATCAGCAAGAAACAACTGGACAATCTGAATTGTTCTCCCAGTTGAGGTTCTCATCATTCCTTCCTCTACAAAAAAAAAAAAATTGCTTTTCTGAAAGAAAAAATTTCTAAGTTAAATCTTTTTTTTTTAGAGGGAAAATCATCTTCTCTATTTCAGTTTTATCTTTGTTTAATTGAGAATAGTAATCTATCGATTTCATTGAAAAATCTCTTATTTTTACTCACAGTTATACACCTGAATATGGTTAATATTAAAGTAGAAAGGGTTTAAATTACAGTATCACAGAATCACTGGGCTGAAAGGGATCTTCAAAGATCATCTACTCTGACTCCTAAAACGAAATAGGTCTTCAAACTGGTAGAATCTGATGATGAGGATGAAGCTCAACTTGACCAAGAAACTGTTAAGTACAGCTAATGGAAAGGAAAAAGTAGAAAACATGAAAAAAATAAAGAATTTTCTCATTTCTATGGATGTTTTGGGGAAGTTTGGATATTGCTATTAAAAATATTTAAAAAAATATACATCTTGTCATTTGAAAAAATCAAACAATCTCCCTCTGCCTGGTCACTCATCACTTTTATTTTTCTTTTCAACTAAAAAAACTTGAAAAGTCATATAAAACGCACTTTCTTTTTAAGTGTGCTTAAGGGAAACAAAGCTAAACTCTAAGTTTTCTTTAAGTTACTGGGCTTTTTTTCCTCAGAAGGATGTTTTCTGCAAGGAAATCATCAATGGAAAATGTTTGACCAGCTGTACCCTTATCTGCAGATCTGGAAGCACAGGCAATACATGGAAATCCCCACCTCACTCGAAGTTTCAAGGGGGTGACTGGTTTTTTGTGCTCGTGCCTCTTTCGATGTGAATAAGTGCTCCAGCATTCTCTTTTGTTTGCTATCCATCCACTCCAGCCCAAGGGAAAACACAGAGAAACTTCACCTCGGGCAGGATCCCGGCGCAGGCACCCACGGAGTCCGTGCCGGGCCGGTTCTGTGCAGTCCCACGAACAAGGCCTTGGTTTTAGCTCCTTCTGGAGTCTGCAGGGGATTTGAATCTGGGGATTAACTTGCAGCTTGCAGGAAATAACAGAGACAACCTGGATATGCATCGATATGGGCTGGACGTCGCTCATTTGCACTCCTGGCTTGGGTTTGAGTCTGCTGGAGTGAACCCAAATGATCCCAGCCACGGCTCAGGAGTCAGCACAGTCCAAGGACCATTCCTGGTGGTTGTTGAGATGCAGCCACCTTGCACTCGAGAGAGTTTTGACCAGACCAGGCCAATTGGTCATCAAGGCAGAGGATGGGCACAGGTTCATGGGAGAAGCTCTGACTGCTCCATCCCTGGAAGTGCCCAAGGCTGGGTTGGATGGGGCTTGGAGCACGCTGGTCCAGTGGAAGGTGTCCCTGCCCATGGCAGGAGGTGGAACTAGATGGTCTTTAAGGTCCTTTCTAACCCTCACCCCTCTGATTCCTTAATAGAAAGAGATCTAGTTTTGTTTGCCATCCATTCCAAGATTGGAATTCCTCTGTCCCTCTGGTTTTTTGCCAAGCTTTGATTGTGGGAACTGATCTGAGGGCGACTTCTAATTCCTGACCACTCTATCTCCTGTCCATGTCCTACAAAGGAACTGTAGTGCAGAATCTCCCTGGTCTTCCAGGACAACAGCAGAGAGAGTTAAAATTGTTCAGCCTGGAGAAGAGAAGGCTCTGGAGAATCTTCTTCCAGGAGAACAGCACTCAGCAGGAGTAGCAGGAGCAGAAAGTCTGTTCAGTTTGGTTTTCCTTCCTACAGTCTGGACTGGATTTCCATCTCTGGATTTCCACCTCTAGCTTTCCACCTCTGGACTGCATTTCCACCTCTGGCTTTATCTCATAGCCCAGCCATGAAGTGTTGATAACACTTTGGGGAAAAAAAGACACCCTAAAATCCCAGACACACACACACGCACACACACACACAGAGACTTGCTTGGGCTTGCATTGCAGGTTCTCCGCCCGGGAGCAAATCACTTGGGAAATTTAATTAAAGTTTAATGAGGCACTTTGATTGCTGGGCCGTACGCCTGCTGGAATTAATGTACAATGAAGGGGCGTCTCGTCACGCTGCTGGCAAGGGCTGGCAATAGCTGGCAAGTTCATGTAAAGCAGAGCATGTCATCCTAAATCACCTTTTGAACCCGGGAAGGCAGCAGGGAAGAGCAACCAGGAAGCTCTGATGGGTCATTTAGTACAGCAGGTCCTTTACATGGGAGTCCTGTACCTTGGAGAAATTCCCTCAGAGTGGCTTTTGGGACTTTTCAGGAGGCTGGGGATGGAAGGCAGGCAGGGTGGTGTGGGGGGGCTGGGCTGTGGCTTTCCTCCTCTTCTTTCCCTTCAGTAGGCAGGAGCCTGGATTGGAGGGAGCTCTGGCATGG
This sequence comes from Callaeas wilsoni, assembly GCA_013398955.1. Lineage (NCBI taxonomy): Eukaryota > Metazoa > Chordata > Aves > Passeriformes > Callaeidae > Callaeas > Callaeas wilsoni. The sequence continues at coordinate 2,226 of VWPU01009616.1, read as the reverse complement.
GAGATCCTGGCATATTTGGGACCTCCATGGATCCTCTATGAGTTCATGGTGCAGAGATACCCAGCCTGTTTGTCGCTAGTGGAGATGTGGGCTCTGTTTCAAGTGAAGGGCCTCCATGCCACCAGGAAAAGGCATTTTGGAATGCAGTGCTGGTTTGGAGAGGGACAGTCAGCCTCAGGAGAGCCCCACCTCCTTCTGCCTCCAAGCCAGGCCTCCATCTAGGAAAAGATGTCACAGATCCCATATGGGATCTCCAGAGGTCCCTTAGAACCTCAGCATTTCTGTGAGAATCACAGAATAACATTCTGAGTTGGAAGGGACCCACAAGGATCATCAAGTCCAACTTTTAAGTGAATCACCCACAGAGAGATCAAACCCACGACCTTGGCATTATTAGCACCATATTGCAACTCACTGAGATGAAAACTGCACCAGGCTGGATTTGACTTTCACTCGCACTCGGCTTATGGGGTCCCAAAGGAATTGGGACACTCTGCACTCACCAAGGTAGATCCCTTACGGAAAGGATCCCTTTTTGTAAGGGATAACCCCCAATAAACCCCCTCTGGGCATCCAGGAGGGTGAGTCCTACCTGCTGGGAGAGAAGAGAAGGTATTGGCAGGACAAACATCAGGCAGACACCCCACACAAATCCCCTGCTTTTCCAGCAGGGCACATAGAGCAAGCAGAAAACAAGTCCCAGAACTGGGCATTTTGTGAAGAAGGAATGAATCCAGGAGCTTCTCCTACTGGGCTCCAGGTTCAGGCAGTTGAACACTGCCTCTGCTGTAGTGTTCAAGTTCTTCTGCCCTGGGATCAGAGTGGAGACAGCTGGGCACGCCTGGGAATTAAATCCCACCTTTAATCACTGATCAGGCATGCCCAGTGCAGGCACTGGGGAGGGACCTGGCAGGCCTTGTTAAAACTTTGATGTTGAGTGGATGCATCCAAATCTGCCTGTGAGCTGAGAGTGGTCCAGGAGGGGGGAAAAGTTCATTGTGATCCTGTGACCACGAGATCAGTGCCTTCCAACGCACTGTCACATCCCGGGAACTGCCTCAACTCCAGCTCTCCTGCAATGCCTGGCACCTGGAAGGAGCAGGGAAGTTGCACAAACACGCTCCAGCCTGGCCTTTCCTAATCTTGGAGCACTTGGTTCTGCAACTGCAACACATCTTCCATCTTCCTGGGCATGGGGGAGGGAAGTGGGAATAGTCTTCTAAGGCGGTAAAAGCCCAGCAGACAAAATCACACTCTAGAAGAATCCATCGAGGAATAGGAGCAGGGTCAGAGGCTTCCCAATGACCTTCCAGTTGTTTGAGGTGATTTTGGCCCAGAACAAGTGCCGGGGATGCAATCACTGCCCAGGTAAGGTTCAAGGTGAGCAAAGGCCAGGGGTCATTTCCAGGACACTGTTTGGGTGCTGTCATCCTTTTTTGGGAGCCTGAGAGGATGGACCAGTTGGGTTCAGAGCTGATCCCTTTATTATCCTGCATCCATGAGGGTCATTGGCACCTCTGGAATTCCCAGGCCATTGAGGCACAGTCAGAGGCTGTTACCTCTTCCAGGCCAGCACTGAAGAGGATCAGAATCATGGAATCTTGGAATCATAAAATATCCTCAGTTGGAAGGGATCCACCGGGATCATTGAGTCCAACTCCTGGCCCTGCACAGACACTCCAAGGATCCCACCCTGTGCATCCCTGAGAGCGTTGTCCAAACAATCCTGGAGCTCTGGCAGCCTTGGGGCCATGTCCGTTCCCTACGGAGCCTGTTCAGTGCCTGACCACCCTCTGGGGAAGAGCCTTTTCCCAATACCCACCCTAAAAGAACACGTGGGACACGCACTGTGCTGATAGTTCCACCAGCCTGTGCTGAGAGCTGTGGGATAGGAGACCAAGGGATGCTGCTTTCCCCAAGCCATATGCCCCATGTCCTCTGTGTGTACACATATCTATAAAATCATAAAATCATGGAATCCAAGAATGGTTTGGGTTGGAAGAGATCTTAAAATTCATCTCATTCCACCCCCTGCCCTGGGCAGGGACACATTCTACTAGACCAGACTTCTTCCTTATATTTAATCTAAATCTACCCTCTTTCAGTTTAAAACAATTACACTTTATCCTACCATGACTGGCCTTGCTAAAAAGTTTAAACCCATTTTTCTTATACATATATAAGGATCCCTTAGACATATATATACATATATGTGTCATATCTCCT